>CM028754.1:6302299-6600237 GCA_016801395.1 Leptodermis oblonga
TTTCTGGATTCTTGATAGTCCAGTGAAAGATATTTGAGGAAGATTTGTGTGATTCTCACTGCCTCTTGTGTCGAGTCGATAATCTTCCTTCGTTGTATTGCTACCTGTGCGATGTCCTCCTCCAGGCTTCTCTTCCTTTTCTTTGTTAGCTTTTCGACACCATCTACTATCCCCGTCAGTGCCCGTGCACTCCTTCTTTGATCCAGACCGATTGATCCACAGATTGGAAGGTGGAGAACTCATCTTGAACCAGGACTTTTTGCAGTTTTTTTTTACGGTGATTGTCTTCCAGGTCCTCCTCGCTATCATAATCTGAGCCGCCATCCATATCCTTCACTTTTTGAGAGGGACCCTCCCCTGAATTCATATCAATCATCGGGTCCCTGAGAGCATTCCTAATTTGTTGAAGTACCTCCATATGCATCTAGAACAGCTCACCATCCGACCCTTCACTCTCCTCGCTTCCTCCGTCCTACGGAGTAGGAGACCAAATTTTCCTTTTTTTGCATGATTCTCCACCCCCTGACGAAGAAGTGCACGGTACATGGTTCCCCCAATACTTGATGAACAATTTGAACCATTGTTTGGTGCCCGTCTGTAGAGAGAAATCCCAGTGGTTTCCCTGAGGATCATGATTTTCTTGATCCCCATGAGCATGCATGTTTCGTGAGTTTGATTCGGAACAGTGCACCCCATTGAGGAAAATTGACTCCTGTGTTTCTGACTCAAAGTTGGATTGTGCATCCCATTTGTGGGCTGAGCTTCCCTTTGGTTTCCATCCTCATTATTGGAATGTGAGAATTCCTGTAGAGAGCCTTTGTAGTCTTTGTGGGTTGAGTCCTCCATGATTTCTTGGACTAAGGTTTGGTGGTCCAGTGTAAGAGCTAAATTCTCTCCCTCTTGATTCACCGAACTTGGCCCAGCCTCCATGTTTCCTTGAGAGTTGGTTGGTTGAAACCCATCATCCGAGCCCAATCTCATTTGGGCCTTTGAGGCAGCCCACTATCTGTCTGGCCCACCTGTCTTTTTCCTTTTTCGATTCTCTTTCTTTTTTTTCCTTTCTTCTTCTGAGAGATCAGATCTTGGCTTCTCATAGTCGTCTTTTTCTAGCTTATTTTCCGAAGATGAGTCAGGGACTTTCTTTGCTGCAAGATTGGTTGTTGGGCGAGTAGTGGCATTCAATTCTTGAATGACAATTCCTTTTTCCAGTCCTCTTTCCTTCCTACAAACTTCTTTTTTCCTGCTTGCAAACTTGTTCTGTTCTTTATTTCCTGTCAGAGTCCCGGATTTTACTCCGAATTTTCTGTGATGCGTTTTCCCCCAATTCTGTTCTGCCCAAAGCCAGAATTCATCCGTTGCTGCACACACCACTCCATTTCCTTTAACAAAAGAACTAATTCCAAACTCCATCAAATCACACGTCTTTTCTTCATCTCTTAAATCTATTGACAGAGCAGTAGAAAATTGAAGACCCTCTTCCTGTTCCACCCACCCAGCCTCACCTTCACCTTCCGTAATAATGGTAGCATTAGTCTACCAGGGATCCTGTGCCACCCGGAGCCAGAATTCCGTTGCCGGCACCACCGATCCTGGAATTATGTTTTTCGGGTTAATGAGCTCTTCGATGATTTCCCCGTTGGCCAATTCTGTCACCCTTATAGGTTGATGATGTTCAAAATCTGGTTCGTTCCCAGCAATCCTACCACCGGAAAATCCGATGGAAATGGAGTCCTTGATGGGAGAATCCCTTCTATCGGTGTGTCTTCTGGAATATTTCCCAGTGTCCACCCGTCATCTGCATCTGGATCCCCCTCGAGACTGTCCATACCTTCATTGTTGTCCTAGGTTATTTGATAAACCTCATTCTGGATATCCAGTACGGGATCTCGAGCAGGATTTGGTATGGCTTCCTCTTCTACCATCATGGATTCCGCAACCTCGATCTCACTTTGGGCAGGTTGGTCTCTCCCACTCTGGCTCTGAGGATAAGTCATTATTTGACTTGGATTGAACTCCTCCGTGATCATTCTATACCTGAAACCGTTTGGATATCGTTCTTCCCCCCTGTATGGGAAAAACAGAGGTGCTGCTTCTCTTAGGTACTCCTGAGGGAGCCTTGTAGTCCTCCGTCTTGGCATATTCGCATGTGCTCTTATCGTGTTTGGATACAGATCCCGTCGATCGTCTGAGTAGATAGGTAGACCGAGCTCTTGACCAATCTGTTTGAAAGTATCATGAAAAATACTCTCCAGAATTTCGTCATTTCGTACCCTGCATCTGTTGAAAGTGTGACCTATTGCTCCACATCTCCTGCAGATTTTATGAACACGATCCTATGAACAGTGTCCAAACCATTCTCCTCCACCCCCCCCCCCCCCCCACACCCCCCCAGTACAGGTCTGGTGAGATGTACCCAAACTCGGACTTTGAGGAATTTAGCTGTCCTCCTTCCCGATCTCCCCACTTTCACTTCCTGGACTTCCCCTACTATCGCTGCCAATTTCCTAGCTGCTCTGAGTAAAAAATTCCACCGGGATGCCTGATAATCTCACCCAAAGGAGGACCTGGGTTGCCTGGACTTGTTTGAAGATGACCTTCAGTATCCCACCTGCGTAGTACCAGAAGACCTCCATCAATGGAGTATGGACCATTATCCAGGGTCGTCAGTAGATATCTACGGTTTGGGAAATGGAGAAATTTTTGTCCCTCTCAGAAATGAATATTCTATCCCCCCAGTGTTGTTGAATAAATGCATTCATCATATCAAAGCCAAAGGTTCTGTAATCTACTAGGAACCCAAGCAATGCATTGCTGTTATAATCTTCTCCTTCCTCCCTATCCTCCTCGTCCATCTCAACGATTGGCGGCCCCAGTCTTCCTGGGCGTGTATCATGGACATTTAGCACCTCCCCGTCAGATGCATCTCTTCTTTCCTCTGAGTTGTCTGATCCCTCATGTGGTTTCCTACCGGAATATTACTTTCCCCAATCTTCCAACAATCACAAGAATCAAAATTCAATGTACTTTGTGCATGGTTGCATTTTTATTTTATTCTTTTTCCTGTTAGCAGCCATTCATGTATACATACATGCTTAGTCGTCTGTGACAACAATACATATAATTAACATAATATATGACTTCTTCTCATTCAATAATTTCTCCTCAATACTTACTGCCACACGTATATGAAATTTAACTTTTTTTTAAAATAAAAAATAAATAAATATAATAAAAAAAAGTACCTTATACCTTTACACAGTTGTTAATGCTAGAACAATAATTTAGTTTTGAGAGGAAGAAGTGAAGAGTGCGTGCTGCTAACAATACTAATATATAGACTTTGTAATTTTGTTGGAAAATAAGGTGAGTACGTAGTTAGGTATTTTTGTGAAAAGTTTAATTTAAATCCCATATCCATATTACAAAACTTGGCTGACCTGCAATTCAGATTACTGCTAAATAGTATACAAGTCAGTGTAGAGCCATTGATCACAGGACATTTCCAGTCCAGATCACATCCAGGATATGAAAGGAGAAGGGAGGAAGGGGGTGATTCTCAGTAATCTTCGCTAAAAAATACTCCGTTAGACCATAGTTAAGTATATCATGATATTGCTATGCTTCTACATGAACAAGAATCAGTCTAGAATGGCATCAGCAGATTTTCCTAAATAAACTGTCTGTCACTGCAAAACTTCTATTTTTAAGGAGGATGTCTACTACTAGACTACTATATACAACCTATCGCACGTCTCCGAAGAAACCAGTGACTACTGAATTGCAACAAAAGCCAAAATAGGGCACAAAGATAAACCACTAACTTCCTTTCACTAGAAACACGAGGGCCGAAAAGAAATGCTCATGAATCATGATCTATCTCGCAAATTGGATGCCCAAGGAATAGTCTAAAATAACTAGAAATTGAAGATTCAGTGAAGGACCTTCATCATATTGAATAATCAGACTCATCAGAGTCACTCCTGTCTGGCTCTGCACCACCTGTCCCTGTCTCAGGTGCATCGGGCTTCTCTGGAGGCTTAGATTCTGCTTTCTTAGTCCTCTTCCGAGCACTATCGTCACCATCATCCTCAACAGCTTCAACATGTAAAGTATTCAGTCAAGGATTGACAATGAAAAAAAAAAAATCCAACTCATCGCGAACTCAAACTTTCTCAGCACTCAATAAAGCTAAAAATCCTCTCATATCAAAAGGAAAAAGTTAGAAGAATTAAGGTCTCAATAGCTTCTTGAAATGCTATGCATAGCATCCAAACCAACTGTAAAACAACGAGACAGAATATGTATCAAAATGCTTAAAACAGCTGAAAAAAATGAAAATTTATCTTATCTTAGTGAGAGTTTTCATTTATAAAAGTAAAATCCCTCCCAGAATTATGAAGACAAGACCTGAATAAATTTGTCCTTAGGAACTAAATGCTTCATATACGGAAGAAAGGGATGGAAAAGAATAATAACAGTGAAAGGATATCAATATTCTCAGCTGTACCACCAGCCATAATATTCTGCAAATCTTTCTCAGCGCGCTGGACAAGCTCAGGCTGAAAAAGACAAAAGCATACAGTAACCAACTCAAAAAACAGCAAAATTAATGCTTGATGTACATTGTTAAGCTTGTTTATAAGCACAACTACAACTGTACTTACGCAAACACGTAGTATGACTTTTGAAAGTAGCATCTGAAAGCTAAGGCAAAGCTATATCAAGACAATATCTTATTATACTATTTCTTTTTCAGGCTTTAATTAGCATTGATTGCACCTTGACGCAGAATTTAAAAGATAAGCGCAACAATATCAAATGGAAAATTCATGCAAAGATGAAGTCAAATTTCTATCCTTTATCCCAATCTTCCACCCACTGCAGCCAAATTGCATATGTCTTATGGAATGTGTGAGGGAGATAGAGATAAACTAAAGTTAAAGGAAAGACAAGGTCCAAAGAGCAACACATTTAAATCTGGTTCTCTGCGAAATCTTCGCCTTTGTGCATCTCTCAGCGGAGGAGTGAGCCCATGTTTGTACTCCACGTCATCTGGAATACTGTCACCTTCCTCCTTCACCATAATCATCTGCAAGTGCAAGACAGCGGAGTTATACATGATTCACGAAAATGTGCTTTAAAACCATGAAGGCACCAAAACCTATTTTTGAAAACCAGACTGTATACTTGACCAATATCAGCTGCTTTAATGAGAACATTGTCATCATAGGTTTTGTATGACTCCACAGTGCAAGGTAAATCCAAGAGAAATGCTGGGAATTGGTCATTGCCTATAACAAATTTGCCGCTTCTCCCATCCTCTAAAAGATGAAGGGTAATGAGAAAGGAGAAAAAGACAAGGAAAACTGTCAAATGAAGTAGAGTTTCTTTCTTGACAATACAATAAATAAAAAGTTAACAGCAAAACCACAACAACTGATGAGAGATTTTGGTGAATTAGATCCTATAATCAGAGGTTGAGCAGACAGAACTCAGAAACTGGAAGTTCGTTCCCTAAGTGGTAGCACGGATTGTTATAAGCAAATTTTCTCCAAATTTCCTTCCTACACTAGAGAGCTCTGTATAATTTCTCATGCAGTCAAAGGTCAGATGCAACAGTTTTAAGACTAACAGTCTGAAACTGTTCCCTAAAAATTTGGCATAATATGATCTTCATTATTCACCACATACAGGTATTATTTTGTCATTTTCATTCTAATTTAACATGAATACGTCCCTATCATAAGTATAACAACAACAAGAAGAAGAAACTAAGCCTTCATTCCATTATGTGGAGTCAGTTATGTAGATCATATTTCACTATCATACTCGATTGAAACTCCTCTCCGGAGTATAGAGGTGATAACTGACCTCATAATAGCAATGATCTGACAACATGAAGTCAAGTTTGTCTCGCATTAGGGATGTGAAATTGGATCAAAACTATATATCACAATAATAATCATCAAAGTAGTAAAGCTAAAGATTAGAGTGGTGACATGAACTTTTCCAAATTCAATACCCTCCTATCTCCATCCCTTCTTCCCCTTTTCCTTTTAGGTTTCACTAGTATTGGTCATTCCTATCTTACCATAAGCAAGGATAGCTGTCTCAGGAAGAGTAAACTCAAGTAGCTACCTAGGAGGCTACGAGTGACAGAAATACACAGGAAATCTGGGTTCCAGCATCAGTTACATAAATAAACTTAACCAATGAACTTTAAGGGCAGGTTGGTTGTGTGTTTGAGACAAAGGATGCGCATGAGATATAAGGGTTGGGAAGTAGGGTAGGGTTCCACTGCAATACCAGGAACCAGAATTCATACAACAAACACTCATGTAAACGAATACTTGCAGCATTGTCTCCAAAGCCCTTAAACTGCAACTCTAAATAATCAGAAAGTATAAATCTTTGTTCCAGAAGAGACAAAAAAATGCTTCTTCTTGTTTTTAGAATCTTAGGGTCTATAGTAGGGAAAAATAACACAACGAACAGTTCTCACCTGTAAAGCTCAAATCCAGTGACTTCTCATCAGAAGAAGATGCATTTTCTGTCAAAAGGAGGTCAATCCGCTCAGCTACAGAACATGGAACCCTAAGTATGAATTGCTCTTCCATATCCTTCTTAAACAGACCCAAAAAAAAAAAAAAAATTCAGTACTAAGTCAAGAACCCAATAATATTACTGCATTAAATGAGAGTCGAAAGTAGAAACCTTTAACTGCCCAAAGTCCAAGAATTTTTTTATTTTTTTTTTGGCATTTGTAATTCCATTCTTATAATTAGATTGAATGCACAAAATTATTGTGCACATCAAAGATATAAACCATACAAATTTCAATCAAAATGTTAGACTAAAAAAGACAATTATTGGGGTTTTTCTTCTTTCTCCTCTTGCAATGAATTTGAGTACAACTGGGAGAATGAATACTGTGATAACGACGATCCCCAAGTTCAATAAAGGTGAAAAGATTACATAAACAGAAAAAAGAGAGAATCTTTAAGGTACACATAAACCCAGCATCTACATTCTTTTAGAAAGATCCTCTCACCAGTGGAGACTGCCTTTCAGCTTCCTCTGCTTTCAGCCGAGCGAACCCACTTCAGGTTTCACCACTGATTCTGTTTCAAGACAATTGGAGAAACAAAAGTACAACTGGTTATGGAGTTTTTTCGCCAAACAGCAAGAATTATACAAAGAAAAACTATATAACAAAAACCCATTACCATTGTAGGATGCATGCAAGCGAAGAGATTGAATTGAGCGACAGCGAAAAAGTATATTAGCGACTAGCGAGCGAAAGAGCGAGAGCGGAAATCCGATTTTGCCCCGATAAAGATCCGGGGTGTTTTTAGTCCAAAAATATTTTGTTTCCTCTTTAAAATATTTATTAAAAAAACATGTTTATTTTCTTTAAACTACAATTACAACACATATTTTCAGAAAACACATTTGAAAGTATTTTTATAAACCAGTAAGAAGATTTCATCGAAAATATATATATTCTCAACGTCCCACTTAAAAAGTATACTTTAAAAAATATACAACTTATTTGGATTATGAGGTACAAGTACAACACGTCAACACCTAAAAGTAATTTGATACCATTGTTTTCACTTATATCTTGCCTTATAAGTAAGGTTTGATTGTAAACTACACATTAGTATATCAGTAAGGGTATGTAATGTAAACAAATTCAAAGTAAACTATTTTAATTGAACAATAATATTTTTTCTTTAAATGGGCTTTTTGAATAGGACGGAGGGAGTCTTTATTATGGATTTTAAGGTATAACACTTAAAATAACTGATTTGTTATCATTTATTGAATAATATCTTACATTGTAAGTGTCGGTTAATAATGAACTACACATTATTATATTAGTATGGGTAGAAAAAGTAAAAATTTGAAAGTTAACTCTTCTAGCAAAGCAAAAATAAATAAAAGTTTTGAGAGTGAACTCTTCTAGTTTAAGAGATGGAGGATAGGGAATCTCGTGTCTGACACTCTGATGCACAATACATTAAAAACTAAAGTTAATAGGTATGTATCTCTCCCTATAGACAATGTGCGTGTGTTTTACCATAACCACCATATATTATGGTCTAAATTCAATGCGCGATGTATCATAAACTAAATTCAATATCCACTATAGTCAATATGCGTGATTTAAGATAAACACAATACATTGGGACTAAACTCAATAGTCAATACTCAATGTTACACTCACAAATGTAATACATTAGCATGTACACTTGTAACTATGATATATCAGTAGATACACTCAATACATTTGAGGTTAAATTCGATATGCGTGTTCTTAAAACATATGCGTGATACATCAAGGCTAAATTCTATACAAGTTTTTATCTTAACTGTGTTTTATCCTAAGGGAAAATCTCCCTTTTTCTCCCTCTTTTTTACTCTCGTTACATTTTTGTCCCTCTTCTATATAAACTCGCACTTTTGGTCCATATTCTTTCACATTTTGACATTTTTGATCCTCTTACCAGTCATTTGGGATTAGAATGAAATTTTTGAAAAAATGCGACCATTCTTTAGGGTCCGTTTTTTACGTTTTGGTTTTAACAGCAAATTTAATATATTATAATCAGTTTTCATCATTTTCAATACAACGTTTTGCCATTCAGCTATACTTTTTTACATTTTTAATACACTTTTTTACCTTATAAAAATATTTTTCGAAAATCAGTTTTCAAAACTGTTTTCATACCCATCAAAAAGAACATGCCCTTATAAATTGCAAAAACTAAACCCTTTAAAAGTGTGAAAATAGTTACTCACGCTTGTTTTTCATATTGCAAAATCGACTCTTCTTGAGGGAATTTGGACCCTTCTTTGTAAATGATGTGACGCAAAAAATGGCCTTCAGGTGGTGCTTCTCACGGCCCAGTAAAACTTCTCGAAAAGTAAGGCCTAATCTGAATGAAGCTTCACTGTGAAGAAAAATGAACCAGCTGGGAACCGATCTGGGTAGCTCGGATCAGTAAGGATGTTGGAGTGTTTCGCACTGTTCCGGTGATAACTGTGGATTGATCAAGAGAAAAGCGGGGCTTTCCCCCTGTATAAGCTCTGACGATCAAGTTAGAAGGGTTGGAGAAGATAAACAGTAAAGAGAATTGCTCAAAATGGTAAAAGTTGCGTACCTCACTAAGTCTGAAGACTTAATATATATACCTCCAAGTTGAAATGTGTCCGTTGAACCTTCATGATTGACTGGTTCACCTGCTCCTTCTGTTTAGCGTGGCGTGGACGCTACTGTCTTGACCGGATTTCATGGATTTCTTCCTCTCTTAGAAGATCTGGAAATCTCTGCGGGTAATAGAAAAGACATACCTAATCTATGACAAATTTCACCTACTGTGTCAGTGAAATAGCGTAGTCCGGTCTAACTATCTTAGTTTGGTTAGGCCAATTATCATGATAGAAACGCGAGGAACTAATCAAGGCATTCTAAAGTATAAGGTCCGACCTAACCTTTTACGAGATATACTGTCCGGCTCGGTTTTACGGTTTTGACCGACCTAAGCTTGTAACAAAAATACTACTTGGCTTGGTTTGGATGATCTATCCGATCTAAGTGGGGTTCTGGGCTTTCTACACGTCTTTTTGATCCTTCACTGTATCTTTGTTTTAGTCCATTGGGCTAGGCCCAAAGGAGGTTCAATTTTAGGCACACCAGTAACTTATGAAAAAGTAAACTCTTTAAAGATTCGAATAATTATTATTTAGCCCAAAAAAATTATAACTTTTTAAAAACAGTCTAAATTACCGTTGATTTCATAGGTCAACTGATAAGAGAGACAAAAGATGCCAAAATGTGAAAGAAAAATAATCAAAAGTGCAACTTTGCATAAAAAAGTATGAACACAATAAATTTTTTATATCCAAATCTTCGATATATAAATTTTTTATGATGTCTCATTCGAAAGCTCTATTCTAAAGTGAATTTTTTTGCACAACTTGTGTAGGTGAGCGTCCCCATGCGCTGGCCTGTGAGATTCCGGCATTTTTGTATAATCTAGATCGGGATGGTAAGATGAAATAAATTTTAAAATCTAAAAACATTAAATTGATGATAGGTTCAATTCTACCTGATTTTGTAAAAGAATTACTAAATTAGGTTTAAGTATGAGTATTTTAAGAACACACATTTTTCTTTACTATCTATTTTGTTCCTACACCAAAATTGATCACACGTGCAATTCTGATCTTTGCACTTATGTTCACACCAATTGCATTTTGCAAACCCGGAAAGGAAGAAAAAGAAAGGAAAGAGAAAATCTGAAAATGATAGACAACTCCACCCCAATAGCTAAGCACCAGATATATATTGACACATACACTTGGCCAAAAAATGAAAATAAAAATCATTAGTTTAATACCCAACAAAAAGAGCAAAGTCCACTGGCACTACCTTAAAAGAAATTCATAAATTCCCGATTTTGATAGAACAATCATACATCTTCTGACCACCATCACTACCTTTATTGTGTTGCTAAAAGATTCTTTTTCTTCATATCTCAACTGGGCTTCCCCCTGAATTGCTTTCTGAGCCAATAAAAGAGCCCCCTTTCTCTGGTTTCTCCAATTCATTGATTCAAAGCTTCAATCAATTAATCAATGGAGGGTACTGTGAAGTGCTCTGCAAATTACCTTCCTTTGACTCCCATAAGTTTCCTGGAACGCTCAGCAGTTGTTTACAGGGACAGGATTTCAGTGGCGCATGGTGATATCAAGTTCACTTGGGCTGAAACTCGGGACAGGTGCGTCAGGCTTGCTTCTGCTCTTCACCACTTCGGAATTTCTCGCCATGATGTGGTAAATTCGGTCTCTGTGTACCATCCCTGTTATCTATTTTTCTTGATTATTTGCAGATTCTTTCTGGCATTTCATTGAAATTGAGTCTTTCTATTCTTCGTGGCTTAATTGTTCAGCTTTTTGGATTGGTTTATTCTGTGGATAGTGTTTTAGCATATTACTTGGTAACTTTTAATCCACAATTTTGTTTTTCTTGCAAAGTTACTGGCTTTGGATTATGCATATTCTTTCTGGGATTTTCTTTGAAATTCACATTTGGTAACTCTATGAAATGTTGCATTTTCTGACCCTTTGAAAATTTGTATGTTCTCTGATCTTTTTCCACTAAGTTCTTAACTTTCTCACTCTTCATATTGCTCCTTTTTAAAATTAAAAGAAAATGTCCACTTTGTCCTTAAAATAACACTATTTTACTGCCCTGTTTTTGTTGAAAGGCATTCTTTATTACTTCTCTATATTTTTTATAGTTCTTTTTAAATCTAAATCAGAACACATTATTGAAACATATTTTTGGTTCATTGAGGCACAGCTGTTTATAATTGTACATTTTGAGTATTGCTTACTTTAGTTCTGCTACTAGATAGTACTAAATAGTGATGCATTATTAATTAGCTGCCCCATGCTGTTTTGTCAATTTTCTCATTAGTCTTTCTTGATCATACTCAACAGGCACTGATTGGTTAGGAAATAGGTCCACAATGCTTTTTTGTTATATCAATTTTTACTCTTTTGAGGCTCATTTTCTTCCTTTTTTTTCCTGTGATGTGGATGCTTTCTGGTGTCATTATCAGATTTATCAGTTTCTTTACTTTTCTCCACTCCAGCCACAACAGCACTACTAGCAATATTGAAATCATTTATAGTTTGCCCAATCAAACATCCAACTTATGTATATTCTTTTCAATATGAAATTACTAAAATGCCTTTTCCCCATAGTCTTAGACATCGGGTGGCAATTGGGTTGTATATGGATTGACGGGTCACTTTTCACGTGTTGATTTTGCATTGTGAATGTCAAATATCATTAGGATGTTGTTGATATCTAAAAGAGGACCTCATTTTGTCTCTCTCACATGAACTTGTACTAAGAAGATTCTGGTTGCATCTATAGGTTGCTGCCTTGGCCCCTAATATTCCTGAAATGTATGAGCTGCACTTTGGAGTCCCCATGGCTGGGGCAGTTCTCTGTGCTCTTAATATCCGCCACGATTCAGCAATGGTGTCCTTATTGCTGAGACACTCGGGCGCAAAATTTCTTTTTGTTGATTGTCAGTTTCTTGACATCGCCAAGGGGGCTTTAGAAATTCTATCCAAGACAAACAAGAAGTTACCTCAATTAGTCATAATCTCATGCCATGATAGATCACCTTCCAGCTCTAATAACATGATTTTGGATGAAGGAAAGCTAGAATACAATTCTTTCTTGGCATCAGGACGACCGGATTTTGAGATAATATGGCCATGTGATGAATGGGAACCTATTGCTCTCAATTATACTTCAGGCACAACGTCAAGTCCTAAAGGTGTAGTGTATAGTCACAGGGGAGCATATCTGAATTCTCTGGCTGCTATCCTTTTGAATGAAATGGCTTCAATGCCTGTTTATTTATGGACTGTCCCGATGTTCCACTGCAACGGCTGGTGCCTCACCTGGGCCGTTGCAGCGCAGGGCGGCACAAATGTTTGTCTTAGGAATGTTACTGCAAAAGGGATTTTTGAATGCATAGCCCAGCATCAAGTGACTCACATGGGTGGGGCACCTACAGTTTTGAATATGATTATAAATGCGCCACCAGATGAGCGTCGCCTGGTGCCTAGAAAAGTTAGTATAATGACAGGTGGTGCTCCTCCTCCTCCACAGGTCCTGTTTAAGATGGAGGAATTAGGCTTCAATGTAATCCATTCATATGGCCTGACTGAAACCTATGGTCCTGGAACAGTTTGCACTTGGAAACCTGAGTGGAATTCCCTTCCACCTGATGCACAGGCGAAGATTAAGGCTCGTCAGGGGTTGCACCACCTGGGAATGGAAGAAGTTGATATCAAAGATCCAGTGACCATGAGAAGCGTGCCCCGGACGCCAAGACCATGGGCGAGGTAATGTTCAGAGGGAACACTGTCATGAATGGTTACTTAAATGATGCCAAAGCGACAGAGGAAGCTTTCAAAGGTGGATGGTTCCGAAGTGGTGACTTAGGAGTGAAACACCCTGATGGCTACATAGAGTTAAAAGATCGATCAAAAGACATCATCATTTCCGGGGGAGAAAATATCAGCACGATTGAGGTGGAAGCTGCAATTTATAGTCATCCAGCAGTGCTTGAGGCTGGTGTTGTGGGAAGACCAGACGATTATTGGGGTGAGACGCCTTGTGCATTTGTGAAACTCAAGAATGGATGCAATGCCAGCGCCGAAGAAATCATCCAGCACTGTCGTGCTCGTTTGCCACATTACATGGCTCCAAGAACTGTGGTTTTTGAGGAATTGCCTAAAACTTCAACTGGAAAAACTCAGAAATTTATTCTTAGGCAGAAGGCCAAAGCCATGGGAAGCCTTTCAAGAACCAGTAAATTATAAAACACCTTTTATAGGTCTGTGATCATTTGATAGTATGTCAAATTCTGGCATCTTGATTTGCCATAATTGATGAAATAAGTTGTACATCATGATGCCTTTATGTGTTGTGAAAATTACAACTTCAAAATTCTATGCAATACAATGATTCAACACACACAAAGAAAGAAAAAAGGTAAAAGGATTAGGCAGAAATCAGTTTGCAGGATTGAATGCTTATCTTTATGGATGAATTTCCCAGCTCCACTTGTTCTTCCTTAATGCGTCCTGCCAAACTTGCTACAATGTCAGAACAGCGAGAAACCTCAATCATTTCAAGTGTCGGAATGGTTTCTAAACACGAAGGAATCTCTTTCAAATACGTGCATCGATCCAAAACCAGACTCTGCAAATCGGAAAACTGCTCATCGGAAGCTATCCACCTGACAATGTCCAGTCCGCACAGTTTCAAGTGTGTAAGTTGCGAGAATTCGCCTTCTTTCATCTCCCATGTTTTCCCTGAGAAGGATCTGTTCAATAATTTGAGAATCCTGAGGTGTGGCAGTTTACCAATGGTTGAAAGTTTCTCCCAAGGCAATTTAAAGTCTGACAGTGTCAATCTAGTAATATTTGCTGGCAGAACAAACTCAAGACTGAAGTTAACAGCATTATCCCCTATCAAGTGAAGTGATTCCAGTAGAGCCAGAGATTTAGGAACTGCAAACTCATCCAACCTTTGAGGTGTATTCATGATTCGCCCGAGGTTGCATTTTAGCCGTCGGATGTTTGGGAACTTTCTCATTTGCTTTTTCATGCTGAGATAAGAAGTAAAAACTACACCAGACAAGATTTCTAACTCATGTAAATCAGGAGAGTTTTCAAGGTTTTTATAGGGAAAAATACCACCACCATTACTGTAACTCCTCATGTAAAGAAACTTCAGTTTCTGTAGATTCCAAAGAGTATGAGGGAGCACAAACTTTTGTCCTTCTGGATCCGCAATTAAGGTTTCAAGATTCAAGAGGTTACCTATCGATGATGGGATGTCTTTCATCGCGCCACGGATGGCCAAGTATTTCAGCAGAACAAGAAGGCCTAATTCACTTGGAATCGCATCGCCTGAATGAATCTGCTCTAAATCCAACATTTTAAGAAGCTTGAAGATGTGAATGACGAACGAGACATGACTCAAATGCTGTTCGAGCCATTCTTTTCTCGTAGCTGAAAAGAACAGCAGAGAACGTGCGCGAGGACAAAACAACTTTGACTCCTCAAAATGTTTAGGGTCCGAGTAAATGCACAATCTTCATAGACAGCCTGGCTCATTGAAATCTAAAAGCTCATCATTCCCTTGTAAGAGATGGAAGAAATTTTCTTGTTTCACTTTTGTCAAACAAAACTCATAGAGCAAATCATGGATCCGGCAAGTTTTGGGACCACCAATGGATCTTTGCTTAGCAACCATGACGAAGCTTCTTTCAATCAAGTCCACAAGGTAACCTTCAGCAACATCTTCTAGTCTCTTCATGCTAGTTTTTCTAACAAATCCTTCAGCAATCCATAACCGAATCAACCTCTTCGTAGAAACCTCATGGTCTTCTGGAAATGCACCAAAATATAGAAAGCACTGCTTTAAATAATTTGGCAGATATTTGTAACTCTAACTCCAATAAATTCATGCATTGCTTTACTGCACTAGATGCAATGCCTGAACTTAAACCCTCCAGAATCTTTTCCCAACTCTCTTGTTCCATTGTAGCCAGGAGTCCAGCTACAATGACAATCGTAAGAGGTAATCCCTTACAACTTTCTGTAATTCGCATCCCGAGTTCATGTAATGCAGGAGGCCATCCTTTTCCTTGGAATAGCTTCCTCTGCAGTAACTCCAAACTCTCATCATCAGTGAGTGGACGAAGTGGACGTGGTTCCTCATTGTGCATAGCACGACGAGCAACCTTAAGATCACGAGTAGTCAGAATAATTCTACTTTCGGAAGAATCCTCTTTAGGGAACGACTCTTCCAAGCTATTCCAGGCTTCAACTGTCCATACATCATCCAAACAGATGAGATATCTCTTTCCTTTCAAACATTGCCAGAGCTTTTGTACTAAATCCTGTTCAGCCATCTTAGAATCATAACTTTCGGGATCAATTTGATTTAAAAGCACAATCAACACTTTCTGTCTGTCCAGTACTTGAGAAACAGGACACCAAGCGCGAACATGAAAATGGTAGATAATAGAAGGATCATTGTATACTTTAGAAGCTAGAGTTGTCTTACCTAGACCCGCCATTCCCCATATAGCAACCACCTGCAACTGTGTTGATCCTCTTGTAAGCCGAAGTATAATTGATGTCGCCTCATCATGGAAACCGATAACTTCATCGTTAGTTATTGAGAGAGTGCCTTGGGGAGGTTGATCATGAGTGGATGCCTTGACCACTTCTTTCACTTCAATGCCTTTCCTTTTGCCATGAGAAATCTTCAACAAATAAGTCTTGATATCCCTGATGTCTTCCATGATGGGATCAGATAAATCTGAAATGTCTCTCACTGCCAACCAATCTATGAGAAACTCTATCTTGTACGCGACATCTGAAACGCGATTGCAGAGAATTTGGAGTTCCTCTTGTTCATTGCAAAACTCCATAGCCTCCCCCAACAAAGATCTTAACAAGACAAGTTCTTTTCGGATTGTTTGAACACAACTCCTGGCAGTTAATTCAGCATTACAACTTGTCATCTCCATTATATTTTCCAATAAAGAATCAGCAAAGCCCAGATCATTTGACATCTGTGGAACCTTCTCTTCAACTCCCACCCGAAAAACCATAATTCTTTCCAGGAACTCTTGAAGCCCGGGATCTATATCTTCAACTGTCTGGTAGTAAAACGAGCATAACAAGACTCCAGCATCACAAACCAGAACTCGAACCCTATCCCAAATTTCCTCATCAAAGCTGTTTGGCTGGAGCTTCAGAGTGGCTCTCAAGAATCTTAGTCCTTCGAATAGCACTTTCCGCGGATTCTTCACAGGAGCCAGATGATTAGTTGCCATATTATCCACTCGCAACCCATCCCAGAGAACCGCTACGAGAGAATCAAGGAAATTCTTCAACACAATTACTCTATGATCATCCATATCTTGTGATTTTGAGCTGCTGAGAGCTTGAGTGTAAGTCTCATAGACTCGAGGGTCGATAGGCTTGACACTTTGGATTAACATCGAACACTTCTTCTGCATTTTTCCTTCAGCAAAATACGAAATATACGAGGAAGTTGTAGCTATGATAAAGATCCGCGCTGTATCGATTGCGACAGCTGAAGAGTGAATCAACAAATCTTTGACTCCCCTGTTTTCAACACAGGCAAAGCAGAGGAGATTCTTCAAGAATGTCACGAACACCACCACGGCACTCATTTCCTCCACTAAAATCACATCAATGACCTCATTTCCAAGCCTGAGAGCCAGAAAATCCACAATATTCTCCAAATTGAGATAAGTGATCTCCACAACTTCATCTGCAGTCAGAAAAATCGACATCTTAACATACCATTCATCGATTTCTTTCTCTAAATGACGGGTCCCGTGAAGAAAACCATATATCGTTTTTTTCATGTCAGAATGAGATTCACCTCCAGAATAAGATCCAATTTCTGTCTCATATCTTCGGACAGCGCCTCCTATACTCGCCAACAGAGTTTGATCCTTGTTGCCACTATGCAAATCATCATCGTTGCCCAGTAACTTTCTTGAAGAGAAAAGAAACACCTTGAAATTCCTTAGCTTAATCTTCAGTTTCTTCCATTCGACAATGAGGGAAGGATCGAGCTTCGCCCTGGACTCCAGATCACGCAAAGCAGAATCAATGGAAGTGATGACGGAGGAGGATGCTGCCATCTTGAGAACTCGAGGAATTAATTCTAACTGGCAATCCAATCTGAAAAAAGGGAAAAAAAATGGCCAAAGTGAAAGAGATTTGTTTGAAATGTGATGGAAAATTAATGATGGGGTATTATAAAACCTCATCATTGTCAAAGGTGGTCGGCGATATTGGATGGTTTGCATGTGCGTTGACTTCAACTGAGGTACCCAAACATGGCAACGGTGAACTGCAGAATTTCATCGTAAATTACATTTACCTCCCTCAAAGTTTGTAAAAATTATCAAAATCTCCCTGTGGTTTCATGAAACTACCAACACCCACATGGATGTTCAAATTCTGGCAAAAATTTGTATTCAATTTGTCAAATACTTCAACATGCACCACTTTCCCTTTAAAAAATATTGCATTATCCAATTTTTTACTGCCGAAAATATCAGTTGTCGAACTGTCATACTGTTTGACAAGAAATTATTTTGCCTAATTATAAAAAAAATTTGAGTTTTGAGTATAGTTTTTCGACTCCCAAAGAGGCAAATGTAATATTACGATGTCAAAAAGGGATAATTGTTATATTTTAACTTGGTTCAGGGGGTGCTAATAGTTTCATAAAACTATAAAAGGGGTTTTGGTAGTTTTTACAAACCTCGAGAGAGTTAAATACATTTACCTAATATTCATTAACGAGAGCCATTATCCAAACTTTTGTGACTTATGAATGGTACTTAAACGTTGAGAGTTTTTTTTGACCGTTGTCAGTTCTGCTTATTTAGAGTGTGAACGGATAAAACTTTGCAGACAGCTCCCTAACTTTGTTATTTTTCTCTCCTAATACTCCTATGACTCGTGATTTCAATGTAATGGATAAAATGATTAAGTAACAATGTTAAGGGAAAAAAAGAGAGGGGGGTGGGGTGCGCTAAAGAATAGTGTTATTCCCCTCTCCCGGAACTTATGAATTAGTTTTTCTCTCTCTCTTTTTTTTTTTGGTCCTTTTTTCTCTTCTTCGTTATCATTTCACTAAATTACATTCAACATAATTAAATTTGATTATTCTTTTTGTACATTTAGAAAATAGTTCTCTCAAACTAATGCTTCGCTATTGAATTTCACCGTGTATAATTGAAGACGATATATAATATTTTTTTTAAAAAAATTTGTGTTTGAATACTTTTAACATTTAATTATGGCTTAATTGAAAATAAACATTTGGAAGAAGTTGACATGATCAACTTGATGGATGATTTTGCAATCTAAAAATACCACCAACAGAAAAAATGGCATTTTAAAAATGATTTTTTATTTTTTTGTTGAAAGATTTTGTATTTTAAAAGCGTTATTGATGAATATTATTATTTTTCTTTACAATTACGCTTATATAAAAACGTTAAATAATATAAACTTAGGTGTTGGGTCCACTAGGGGCCTCAATTTAAAGAAAAGAAAAATAGCTCCCTTAAATGTGTAGGAAATAGGAACGATCCTGATTCTATTCATGGTCATGCTTAAATAGTGGCAGATACATGACCGTAGGTATGCGATTTGTTCATCACCATTGCAATTTTTATACTTTTACAATATTAGAACTGTGTAAAATTATAATTTAGTACATAAGTACACTATTGTAATTTAAATCTAATAATTATCAAAATAAATCTTTTGTAATCAATTATAGTGACGGTTTTTTGATCTCTGATCGTATTAAACAATTTCCAACATCTCTTTTAATTTTCAAAAAAAAAAAAACAAAAATTACAACATTTTACATCTTATAATAAATTTTCATAGTTATTCAACAATTTTTTTTTTACCATAAGAACACTATTTTTACATTCTTAATACATTTTTAATATTTTTAAAACTCAATTCAAATCATGATCCAAACCATGTTATAAGCTAAACTCTAATGCTATTCAATGTTTTTAAACGCGCCAAAAAGAAAGTAAAACAGGGCTCCACAGCAGGCTGCAGCAATGATTTTTCATTATTATTTATTTTAAATGGTGAATAGTCAATTGTGGAGTTCACGGGTCCATTTTCCATAATTCCACAATCCTCCAAACTTTTTGATTTGCTATCGATCAATGACAAAAACACGTTACATTATTAATAATTCACCAAGATTCGGTGACTCATTTTATATATTTCGGTGCTTAAAGTTAAGAAGAAAGGAAAGAAACAAATAAATGCACAGAATTGACAAAAAGCAACACTCAAAACTTACCAAATCATGCAAAAGAGCCACCATGAGATTCCCAAAAAGAGGTATTATTTGTAACTTAAAAAGGAAATTTTTTTTTTTGAAAAATTTTTTTTGGAGAGAATTTTTTATGAAAAATTATGTAGGAAAAAAGTTAATGATGATGTTTTCTTAAAAATAATGTGAGTAGGAAATTTAAATTTTAAAATTTAAATTTAAGAAAAACCTGAAATTGTTTGTTTATAAAGTTTTTTGTTTTAAAAAAAAGTGAAAAATTTCTCAAATGAGTTACAAAACAAAGAGAGCCAGTCAGGTTCGAAACAAAAGGACAAATAGGTCATTCCCCCAAATCAATGTAATTTGCCAACTAAGTAAAACTAATAAATTCGTTTTTTTTTTAAATTCAGCACTATTACCTCACCCAGTCAGGTTCTGTCATATTGAGGCTCTATTTTTTTCCATTTTATTTTAGGAAAATCATCACTTTTTTCTCCAACCAACATCATTTTTTACCAAATTTAAAATTTTCTCTAAATCTTCACTCATATAAATTCAAAAAATAATATAATCATTATATTTTTTCTTCTCTTTTTTACATAAATTCTCAAAATAAATTCTCTTTAAAAAAACTATTCGTTCCCTAAACCAAAAATTTCTCATTTGAGTCATTAAAAGAACAGAGCTTGAAAGCACAGGTTGTAGGGAAGGGAAGAAAAATGTTGGAAAGCGCATATAGAGTCATGTCAATCCACACTGATAGATGTAGGAATCGAACATTCGACCTCTAAACGACCCTCTATATATCCTAATTTCCATCTCATTCCTAACATAACAACTCCTGTACCAACTAACATACAAACAATTACCGACTAATATACCAACAATTACCAATTTCCCTCTCACCCTATTTTCATTAGTCTAAAAATTAAAACAGATGAACAACAACATTTACAGTGATAAAAGAGAAAAACAGTAGGGAAAAGAACAATTGTTAATTATAGTTAACTCTGAAATTTTAAATATATATATATATATATATGTATCAATTTTTTTTGAAAATGGGACTTCTAGTAGGCCCATCCTTAAATTCCTCTCCTTTGTCCTGAGAGGATTCGTATACTCAATCACGGCTCGATTCCACAGATATATATCAATCACTGCCATTAAAGTTAGTAAATAAATATTATTAATAATTTCTCTCAATTTAGGCAAAATAATCAAAATAAAATAAAAGTAAATGTAATTAAGGAGCAGAAGCAAGGAATATTTCACTAAACCAAAACCAAACACTCAACTGAATAATTTAATAAATAAGAAAAAAGAATCAATCTACCCTTGGAAAAGGGAAATCATGTGTGTGACTGAATTTTCTCCGACATCTAGATCTCTCTTCCTTTTAGTTCGGTGTTCCAATTAGTCCGCCATCATTTTTCCCCCCAAAGCTTCATCAAGCTCACAAGTTTTCTGCTTACCTCACCATGCAACTGAAGAGGGGCCTCGGCATTTGAGTGCTTTCTGCTGTTTCCACTTATTTATTTACTTGTTCTTTTGTTTATGCCAAAGATTCTTCAAAGTTGGGCCTGTGACTTTTGAGCAATTTCTGCAGTTTCTACTAATTCATCAAGTTTCCAGCTTCAAAAGGTCAGTTTAAATTTTGAATTTTGTTGCTTTCATCTGGGATTCTGCTGTTTTTGCCGGGTTTTGAATTTATATATTTACTTTTTCGGTTCATTGGATGGCTTCTTCTTGAATATTTCTGGGTTGTGAGCCGTTTTATTTATTACTTTTCTTCTTGCTTTTTTCCCCCTTTGTGGGTTAATAATGGGATTTTGCTTCATTTTATGCTGAATTGTTATGATCCTTCAGAGGTAATGTATTTATGTTCTGTTCTTCGTAGGTAACTATTGGACCGTGTATTTGAATTCAAAGTAGACTGTTGGGAATCTGAAGCCATTCTTTCTGCAAAGAATGTTTCTGTTCTTGGAAATTGATGCTTCAGTATGTAGATTGATTTAATAGAGCTTAAACTTTTGAAACAAATTTTATTAATAGATTGAGTAGTTTGACAGCAAACCTTTATTTACTAATTATAGTTGATTTCAACTTTTCCCATGTGACATTCTGATGTATAAAAGTAAGGAATTTGAGTTCTTCAAAACTCCTGCACAAGTTTTTGACTGCATGTTGTTAACCTTCAATCTTTCATTGTGTAATTAGTCCAGTTATTGGATTACTAACTTCATAGAAATCGTATTAGTTTGGGTTGATGTTGAGCAAATTGTATGGGAACACATGCAAATTTGCTCGGTCAATAAGCTATTTGGCAAATTAATACTCTTGGTAATAACATAAGCCATTTGTTTGAACTGATAAATGTTAATGATTTGTTTCTAGGGACTGGAGTTAGATGGATTTGAGAACTGATGAAAAGCAAGCTGGTGCTGACAAATATTTTGGACTTGTGTAGAGGCTTAAAAGTTGGGTTGATTGAGCTGTTACTTCAAGATGTACATTAAACATCAGCTTTCAAGGCTGGTGGAGAATAGGAGGCTCCTATTGGTAGTGGCACTATCATTTGCTGTGGTTATTTCAGTACAATATTTCGAGCTTCCATATGGAAATTCCTTCTTTTCCTTATTTTATGCTGGCAAGGATCAAGTTGCTTCAGTGGGAAACTTCTCGGATGGAAGTTCATCAAGCAGCTTCACCGGTGCCAATTCTTTAAGTAACAAGAATTCGTTATCTTCTAATGGCTTGAATTCATCTGATATTTCTGGGATTACTGATGCAACCAAGCTTTCTGATGGAAAAGAAGCAGTTGGAGAACATTCTGTTGGTTCCCTTGATGTTGGTTCTGATAGTTACCCTGAAGATGAATCTGTATCCAAGGACTTTATAGAGCTAAACAGCACATTTACGGGGACAGATGCAAGAGGTATTAATGTCCCTCCGCCAGAGCAGGCTTTGGAGGATCCTCAAAATAAATCAGCATCAGATAATAACATTGACAGAGAAAGTATTCCATCGTCCCAAATAGAGAATGGAACTGCGGAAACCAGTATTTCAACTTCAACCTCTTCAATTACAATACAATCATCGGATTCACCACCTCCTTTTCGGGCTCCAGGAGGCATGGAAACCAATGCAAGAGCTCCTATTGTCTCAGTTGATACCAACGCATCTTCCATTTACAAAGATGCAGGCCATACATTTCAGAAAACTGAAAGTCCTGAACTTTTGAAGACTGGTCTTGCACCTTCACTGAACCAGTCTTCTATGAATAGTAGCCACAAATTGAATAAAGAATCTAAAAGCTCTGAAAGTGCAGTAGTCTCATTTTCCGAAATGAATGATATGCTCATTTCAAGTCTCACTTCCTATCATGCAAAGGTAGTATGAAATCCCTGCAGAAACTATTTGTTCCATATTTATATCTTCTGCTTGCCTGAATACTCTTTATTTTCTACTTGTTTTCATGTTGACATTTAGAAACCACGACGGGCTTCAGAATCTGACAAAGAGATGTACCATGTTAAATCTCTTATTCAAAGCTCCTCCAGCGTTGGTAATGATCCCAGCTTACATGCTCCCCTGTTTCGAAATTTTTCAATGTTCAAAAGGCAAGTGTAAATTTTCATGTGCACTGTTTGTGTCAGTTCAGTATGGTTCTTTACTTCCCTGATTGTTTGTGCTCTACTCTAAGCTTTTTGGATGATCAAGTAGTTTATCAAGTGACATGCCTTTTGAAAGTACTGTACTAGTACATAAATTATTTACCTAAAGAACCTTCCTCCACCCTCATAGCCTTAGAGAATTTGTTGGCCATTTACAAGGAGAGAACCTACTGAAAATGCTTGTTGATTCAAATTTGTTTCTTGCTTGAACAAAACCTCATACTGCTGATTTCTTTTCATCCTGACTTCTCCACCGCTCTTATGTTTGTGACTGTTGATGCCTTGAATGTGCCGATGCTTGACTGACTTTGTTCAAGGCTTTTATCATTAAGATACATTATATTTCCAAATGCAGGAGCTATGAATTAATGGAGCAGACTCTCAAGGTTTACATATATAAGGAAGGAGAAAGACCTGTATTCCACACGCCAGTGCTTCAAGGAATATATGCTTCTGAGGGATGGTTCATGAAGCAGCTCAAAGCAAGCAAAAAATTTGTTACTAAGAATCCAAGGAATGCACACTTATTTTATCTTCCTTTTAGTACTCGGATGTTGGAGGAGACACTGTATGTACCGAATTCTCACAGTCGTAGGAACTTGGTTCAATATTTGAATAACTACCTCGGCCTAATCAAGAGTAGATACCCCTTCTGGAATAGAACTGGAGGAGCTGACCATTTCCTTGTAGCCTGCCATGACTGGGTATGTTTTTGGTGATCTCAGTAATAAGGTTCCTCCCAGGGACAATCATCTTTATGCATATAGTCTCTCCTCCTGCTCAAAGCTGTAAAATGAGTGCCTTCGACTAACACTACGGGCCTGTTCATTAGCATGTTTTCAAAAACATGTTTTTGAAAATTTGCATTTTATATTAATATCCCATCATTCCTATACACATTTTTACTATTTAACTACCCTTTTTTTTATGTTTCCAATATATATTTTTACATTTTTAATGCACTTTTTACATTGAAAAAAAAAACACGTTTTCAATCTTTTGAAACATGATAATGAACAGGCCTGTAGTTTGTTTCTACATCACTGAATGACAGATTTACTTATTAACTTACAGTCTTGGTATGCTAATTCAAAATATGCTTCTTGTTGCAGGCCCCTGCAGAGACAAGACAGATCATGGCCAAATGCATTAGAGCTTTATGTAATTCAGATATCAAAGAAGGGTTCCAGTTTGGCAAAGATGTGTCTCTTGCAGAGACGTATGTCCGCACAGCTAAGAATCCCACCCGAGCACTTGGGGGCAAACCTCCTTCCAAGCGAACAATCCTTGCCTTTTTCGCTGGGAGGGTGCATGGATATCTCCGTCCTATCCTGCTCCAACATTGGGAGGGTAAAGATCCAGATATGAAGATCTTTCGTGAGATGCCTGTTGTAAAAGGCAAAATGGGTTACATCGATCACATGAAGAGCAGCAAGTATTGCATATGTGCAAAAGGTTTCGAAGTTAATAGTCCCCGAGTTGTAGAAGCCATCTTTTATGAGTGTGTTCCTGTCATTATATCAGACAATTTTGTGCCACCTTTCTTCGAAACTTTGAACTGGGAATCCTTCGCGGTTTTTGTTCCAGAAAAGGACATCCCGGATCTGAAAAATATACTCTTGGCGATTCCTAAGAAGAGGTATTTGCTGTTGCAGAGGAGTGTAAAGCTGGTACAACAACATTTCCTTTGGCATCCTAAGCCTGTAAAGTATGACATTTTCCATATGATACTTCATTCAATTTGGTATACCAGAGTTTTCCAATTAGGCTCCAGCTGATCATATTCATACATGTGGGACTTTAGGTATAGTTACCACCAATGCATTCCTTAGTCATAGTCAACAGTTTCTTGTAAAGTTTTGGGTTAAAAGGTTTATCAGTTGATGTAAATAGTTGAATGTATTTGCATTATCTGAGCAATAAATTGTCGACAAAATCTCATATCCAACAGCATATTGATTTTAGTTTCTGATGTATCGCGCGTCACTTTTAGCTGCTAATGTATCACCATTATGAGTGTAGTTTCTGGTGTATTGTCATTATGTTAAAACAAAATGTATTACTTGTAGTGCGGATATCGATTTTGGGAGCAGAAATATCACTTGTAGTGATAAAATCACGTGCATTTGTTTTAGCATTTAATGTATCGTTCATTGATTCAAATGTGTGTATCAGTTTTAGAGATAGTATCACCTTCGGTATGGAGTTACAGGACCTCTGCTTATATGTGTCAAAAGTGAATGAAAATATGTAGCTAATATTGGAAATTTGCAATGATTATATTGCTGCGCAAATATTGTGCAGGTTTTTTTTTCATCATTGAATTCCCCAGAATCGAACCCATGACCTCAGGGTTACAAGACCGTCCCATTACCACCACCTCAACCCTTTCTCCCATACTGTGCAGTCTTTCATGTCTTATGTGGTTCTAACCAATATCTACTGTGACGCCCTTATTCCCCGAAGCACGTCACAACCCGTAAGAGATATAACTTACATGAGTTGATTCACGTAGATGGACTTAGCACATTCTAATACTTGGATTGTTTTGAGACCTTAACTTTCGGATATGAAGTTTAGAAATTTAATAATAAGATTAGTTCAAAATTTTGATAACCAAACTTAAAACTAAAAGTTCGAGATTTAAAATGAAAATGATAGCAAATGACATAGTAGTTATAAGCCTCAAGGAGAAATTAAAATGTTTCAAGTAAAACTAAAATTCTCCAACCATCCTTAGTTAAGTAATATGGAAAAGTTAATTAAATCATTAAAATGTTCTACAAAGAAAATGGGTAACTTTATTTAAGTAACAACCTTGGGAAATTAAGGTAACTAATTAAGTTCTTAAATAATAGTAAAAGTTAATGGGTTCAAATTGAAATTAAACAAGTTAGAAGAAGGACCTATTCAGAAGACTAGCAAAAGTAGTGGGTTAGATTAATAGATAAATTTAAATTAAGGGAAGAAGATAAAATAAATAAAAGTTCAACAAGGACATAAATATGCGTCATTATGCAGGCACACGACACAAGATGCCACATCAATTAGAAAACTGAAAAAAAAAAAAAAGGAAAATAAAAGTAAAAAGAGAGAGAGATGAATCAAACGTCTCTGTAACTGTAACCTTCATCTTTGACCCACGGTTTCCCTCACCCATTTTTCTCCCCCTTGCATGCCTCTTTCTCTTCTGAAAACAATGAAACCTTCAAATCTCTCCCCAAAATCTGAAACCTTCTCCTCCTCCCTCTCTCTTCCATAACCGATAGTGATGTTCTACCTCTCAAGCTCAAGATTCTGGAAATTTCTCCCCTTCTAAACCTCATTCCAAAGCTAAGGATGCTGGGTTTCATCCTCCCACCCTCAATTTGAATCAGCAGAAATCAACCATGGAAGTGTAAGGGAAAATTGGGAATAGCAAAGCAAGCTTTAGTAGAACCAGCCAACAAAAATCATAATCGAGACTCTTTGAGGCTAATAGGCAAGGAGTTGGGAATGGGTTTCTCCTAAAGAAGAATTCTCACACTCAAAAGGTAGCCCTTGTTTGAACTCACTATTTTAGCTAGTAAAATGGCAGGCATGATAAAATCAGAATCGATTATGTATATTAGTGAAAATGATAGTAGTCTAAATTAAGATTAGTGTTTGTAATGATGAGTCTATGCTGTTAAGTGGATGCCTGTTGATACATTACACTAGAAATGGGTATAAATTGTGAAATTTATGTGAGTGAGAGTTCAAGGACTGTTTAGAATATAAACTTTTACTGTATCAATGTTCTTTTGTTGATAAACATGTTCTTGGAATTATTTTAGCTTACTGGAATTATTCAGTTTTTCTGAATCTCTTCTACATTGGAAGTTGATATATTCAGATTTTGAACCACTGAAAGCAGAGAAAATCCACTTACTTTAAAATTTAGATATTTTCAGAATTAAGATAATTTGAGATGTTTATAAGTTTCTGAAAATTTATAAAATGCATGAGGGTGTTTGGGAAGCTCAAACATGATTATCAATTTCTGAAAAATGATTATCTGATTTGGTATTAAGTTTTAAGGGAGAAGAACTATGCTTATGAATTTGTCTTTAAATGAAGTTGCTGTTTTAGATATTTGAATTATAAATTGTGAGGTGATTAGATTAAATGAGACTCTCATGTGAAGTTAGGAACTTGATCAAACAGTCGCTGCAATATTTTAAGAAAGAGATAAGAAGCATGTTAAGAGCTTACTCATGGGTATGTTTGAAGAAAGTCATGTACAGCTGAAGATTGATTTAACTTATTGAATTAGGATGTTCAAAATTTATGTTTTATAGTCAAACTGATTTGTAAAAGTTTAAGAAGAATTCATACTCTGTTTTGATCATTTTGAAACTTTTGACCACAATATAGTCATGTGGTTAAAATCTTTATCAAGAGAATGCTATCTTTTTTAAGTTTAAAATTCTGGAATGTGTACCTAGATTGAATGCATATGGGCTGTATTAAAACTAAAATTTAATAAAAGAATTTAATCAATCGCATCTGTGGGTCAGTATTTTGGGAAGTTATGATTGGGAAACTAAACCTGAAAATATTATTAGTGTGATGTCATTTGGAGTACGTGTTCTACTTTGGGATCTTTGATTCGTGAAAGCTATCATTATAAGTTGGAGATGGTTAATGCTGGTGTTTGCAAAAGTTATGTTAGAACATGTGATTTGAGAACTGAATTGAGGCAGCCCAAAGATGTTTTAAACTCAAAGATTGAAATTAGAATCGTGTTATGGTAAGTCCTGCACTTGGACCTCATGTAAACCTTGTCTAAAATCATCTTAAACACATAGAAATATCACAGGACTCTTAGCTGCACATGTATAACATGTCATATTTTCATGAATCTTAGAACTGTATTTCTTGTTAAAAGCTTTACAGCATTGCATCGCGAATTTGTTTTAAAATTATTGACTCATCATAGAATGCTGATACTCTGCAGTTTCATTCTTGGACTGGTTATTTATATTTGTTCCAAATTTTAGCTCAAATAGACCATTATTTTTGAAGATATGATTTTTGGAAGTTAAGCAAAGTTTTAATAGAATTTTCGCAGCAGCCAACTCTTTCTTTATTTCTTAAGACAATATGATTCTGAAACTCATATATACATTACAATAAAAGGAATCTTATGATGTCTGTTGCAGCATATTTGAGTTTCGTAACTTCCGACTTTTCTCGATATAAAATCTTTTTGTTAAAAGCTAAAAGCCTTGCTTGTTTTGAAAAATAACTAGGAACTAAATGTTGCCTTTTGTTTCAATTCAAACCTTCTCTTGAGCTATGTTTTGGGTCTGAACTTTAGAAGCTAGCCTTACCGGTTTAGAGTATATGCACGAACTAAATTTTTATTATGTTTTGGTTTGAGCTTGAGTTGAGTCGAGTTGAGCTGAGCATATGATTTTATAATATAAAAGTCTTGCTTGTTTTAAAGTATAATTATAGCTGAATGAGTATTCTATTTTTACTTGAAGGTGAGCCTGAGATAAGGCTTCTTGTTGATTTCAAAAGTAAAGAGTCTTCTTGTTTTACGATGTACTCAAAGTTGAAGTATCGTGTCCTAGCTTGTTGAGGAAAAATGTTATGATGCGGGTTTACATATTATCTTGTGTCATATATTCGTGTTAGGCAAGGAAAACTCTAAAATTTGGGAGCTTGCCATTTGTAAAACTTGCTTAAGTTGAATTCATTGTTTTAAACAATGAAACTTCACAAGAATACTTATAAATACATATGTGCAATTAGAAGAGCATACTAGTCTAAGATTTCATTTGTATAATTCTTATTAATGAATGTTCTCAAAATTAACACAGATCCAAATTAGTTTTGAGGAATGTTGGCGGCACAGGTGAGTATTCTCACTGACTAAGAAAACCATTTTAATCGCAACATAAATCATGAACCAGTCTATTATATGGTTCTTGTGTAATAGTTTGTTTCATAAGGCTGGTTGTGTACTTTATCACATCGGACCAAGTAATTATTAAATGCTACAAAGTATGCATCTTTGTACTGGGTTCCCAAACCGGTTTTAGCTGTTTGGTATCGGCGCAAGATGACTCAACTAGGGTATGAGCGTACGAACCTTCTGTTACTCGGTTGTTTGTTCTTTAACCGGTTTTAGCAGTTTGGTATCGGCGCAAGATGACTCAAATAGGGTCTCAGCGTGCGAACCTTCTGCTATTCGGTTGTTTGTTCTTTAACCGGTTTTAGTTGTTTGGTATCGGCGCAAGATGACTCGACTAGGGTCTAAGGGTACGAACCTTCTGCTACTCAGTCGTTTGTTCTTTAACTGGTTTTAGTTCTTTGGTATCGGCGCAAGATGACTCAATTAGGGTATGAGTGTACGAACCTTCTGCTACTAGGTCGTTTGTTTGTTAACCGGTTTTATCTGTTTGGTACCGGCGCAAGATGACTTAGGATATGAGCGTATGAACCTTCTGCTACTCGGTCGTTTGTTCTTTAACCGGTTTTAGCTGTTTGGTATCATTGCAAGATGACTTAGGGTCTGAGCGTATGAACCTTCAGCTACTTGGTCGTTTGTTGGTAGCCACGTGGTAAGCCTGGCTTGGTGAGATCTCAAAACATATGTTATATGACGGGCGTTGTTGACGAATCCGATTTGAATATGGAAACCGAATCCGTTTGATAAGAAATTGAATCTTTTGAATAAGCCTTTCCAGACTCAAATAGAGTAGATTGGTTTATTCTTTAAACTCAACCGTATCCTTCCTTTATGTTATAGTATTGTGTTTGCAATTGTTTGAGATTATGACGTATGTGCTATTTGTCTCATCATCTGCTTGTTACTTGCTCTTGATTGTATATGTGTTTAATGTTCGCCTAATCACCCACTCGGTAAGTTTGCGAAAACGGTGAGACTTCACTGGGCAAAGGGCTCACTTAGTCAGTTTTAATTTTACAGGTACTCCTCCACTTAAGAGAACAACTACATGGAAGCGTATAGGCTTGGTGCATAAATTGTAATGTTAGCAACTTTGTATTTGAAATATATAATGTAACACATTTTCACTCAGTTATAGTGGAAATTGTGATAAATAATGTTTCATTTAATATTATGCTTGTATCATTACTGAGTCCTAGCAAGAGCTTGGCTAACGCTCCGATTCGCGTCCATTCCTAAGCAGGGAGGTGTAATCGGGGTGTTACATCTACATGGCCTCTGTTTGCTATCTTGGTTTAAACTCAGGTTTGGATTTCATTTTATATTTTATAATAATTTTTTATTATTCTCTATAAGTATTTTTGCATTTTAAATAAATTTTTTTATAATTTTAATATTTTAAAATTACAATTTAAACTGAGGTTTGAACCAAACCTTCATATCAAACAAGGTTATTGAGTTTGGGACATGATTGTTGACTATGTAACAGTTATATTCTATCAGTCAGGAACAATCATATCCATTCAATCTCTAAAAATAGATCAATCCAACTAACCCTTCTATTTTTTTGAGGAGGTTCTTTTTTATGGGTTTGGAAATATTTTTGAAAACAAGTTTGAAAAATAATTTTATAATATAAAAAGTGTATTGAAAATATAAAAATGTATAATTAAATAGTAAAAAGTGGTATTAAAAATTATGAAAATTGATTATAATATATTAAATTTACTGTTAAAATCAAAACTAAAATGTAAAGAACAACAAAAAACGAAATGATTTAAACAAGGAGTTTAGAAATTGAATTGAAACTCTAGACAAGGAATTTATTTTTCTGAATATACTCGACATAAAAACGAGATTTTATAATGACGATACTAAAAATAAATATTTGCCAAAAATGTATGATCCCTTCTTGAAGGGGGTCTATCGCGGAAGAATCAAAGAAATGTTTTTACCCTCTAAAACTTCCATAGAAAATTTAATAAAGATCGTTGGTATAAATCGAATTCATAGTATTCTTATTGATTACCAAGAATTTGAATAGAAAGGGGGTTTGTTTGATAAAAAAAAATTATCAACAGAAATTTACAAATTTTTACCTTTAACTGGTGAATTTGATATAGAACAAAAATCAAACTTCACTTTGAAAAGTCTTTCTTTATTTTTTGATCAAGAACAAAACAAAATAATGAGTTTGGGACATGATAGTTGACACAAAACAAAATAATGAGTTTGGGACATGATAGTTGACTATGTAGCAGTCAAATCCTATCAATTGTGGACAATTATGTCTATTCAATCTCTATAAGCCTACTTGAAGAGGGTAAAATCTGCATTGCTTAACCTTAAAAAACTAACTAAATAAAAAAAAAAAAAAAAAAAATCTATACTCTTTTATCCATTGTTTGTGTGATTGACAAAGTGAGTACACTCTTTGATCTTTAAAGAATATTTTTCTTGTGTTAACTGCCCACAAAAATGTACAAATAGAGTCTAGATAAAAGTGTTAAGCACGATTTGGAGAATTTAATTGTTAACATGATTAAAGTTTTGCTTTGTATCTTGACACTTTTCTTTGCCGTTTATTGTCATATAACTAACTGACCCTAACTAAGTTATAATCTGATGTAGTTTGAACACTCTTCTTGATTGCTACATGTGGCTTCATTAGCTGCAATAGGTTTCTTCAATCAAATAGTCATACTGTCTAACACGAAATTCCCCCTGAATTGTCCCGCTTCTATAATTACTGGGTATGTTCTTCTCAGCTATGATATCTCGGAAATTTTCCAATAATCTAAGGAAATTTGGAGTAAGTTCGACACTGATTAGATGTCACTCCTGGCTGTCAAAGCATCGAGACAAAAGGCAAAACAGGTCTAAGTCATCAAGTGTTTCGAAACCGAGGAACGACGCCGAAAGTCGATTTTGTTCGGGGGTTCGATCGTTGAGATGCGGTGACTTAACATTTGTCCATAGAGACCCTCCATTTTCTGAAAGTTTGTTACTCTTCACGAATAGTGTAACATAGCGGTCAGTTCTTATCTAATTTTGTCCTAATTTTTTCCTACCTCTTTGGTAGAGTTGTGAGTTGTGACCATTGGATTCACGATTTGGAGGTCTATAAATAGACCTTATAGGGGCTGAATTCAAGGAGAAAAGAAATCAGCACACTAAAATCTCTCAAGCGTTAGCCTTTGATTTTTCTGTTCTTTTTGTTTCGTTTTGAAAACGGTTTTGATTTCAACAGTAAATTTAATATATTTTAATCATATTTCATCATTTCTAATACAACTTTTTACTATTCAGCATCTACTTTTTACATTTTCAATACACTTTTTACATTATAAAACTATTTTCCAAAACTTGTTTTCAAAATCGTTTTCAAAACGCCCAAAAAGAACAACGTGTTTTCGTTTAAGTCAATGCAAAGTTCTAACAATCGTCTTCATCTTATACCAAAAGTATATTACTTGCGAAACTTTTACATGCACAATAAATGTGACTCATAAAACCTAAAGAAAAGTGCCTAACATGATTTAAAAAATTAATTTCTTTTGTTACGATAGATATCTTGTTTGTATCCTTTCTTGTAATAGTTAGTAGTTTTGAAGTTAGTTAAGTTCTTTGTTGTACATGATATCCAACATGATACATGAAGAGTTGGTCTCCCGTGAAACAAGTTTGCGACACATAAAAAATAAGTAATTTGTTATAAAATTTTCACTTATACCCATCCTTCTTGAGTTTGGATGAATTGTGAGTTATAATACATAATTAAAATTATTAGTAAAGGCATGGAAATGGAAATATAAAAAAAAAAAAACATATTCTTTGATTGGGAAAAAGCTTAAAGATTTTTAAAATAGGGTTCTAATACAAAAATAGGCTTCTACATACATCGATTTAGCAAAAACTTCTATAATTAAATAAATGGGAAAAATCGTACTTTTAATTAATATTCTTTGCCCTTGTTGCACTTTTGGTCTCCATATTAAGTGTTGTTGCACTTGTGGTTCATGTTCTTTACTGTTTTGACCTTTTGATGCCTATGAATGGCTACAGAAAGTTTTTGTTGACTAATTTTGTAAGTCAACAGTAATTTTGTAATTCAACAACATTTTTTAAATTTGCATAACCATCCAAAATAATCTACAAAACCTTTTATATCCAGTCATAGGGACAAAATGTGCTAAAATAGTAAAGAACATGAATCACATGTGCAATAATACTAAAAATAGGGACCAAAAGTGCAATAAGAGCACCAAAAGTGCTATTTTCCCTAAATAAATGCGTTGGCCACTTTTGTAATTATCATTATATTGCTCGGTTGGTGTATAAAGTTCTCTTTTAGCACCGATTTTTAGAAGATTGGTTCTAAAAGATGTTATGCCAATAACTAACAAGCATATTCAGCAAGCCATATGGTGATGGTTCGTTTTCTGTTTTCAAATAGAAAATTGCCAACAGCATTCTTAAGAAGACTAAATATGTTTTATTTATATATATATATATATATTTTTTTTTTTTTTTCTTTTTCTTTTCACAGTCTCTTACTTCAAAACCAAAAACGTACGCAAGAAATTAGTGAATTATTAGTAATACCATAATATGTTGGAGGGTACAAGGAACAATCACCACTCAACTATCGTAAAAGAAAATACATATATATTTATGTTTGTGTGACATCTTGATCTCTTTTCCTTCAATTATAAGATCGAGAATTGATAGTCATTTCAACTAATTCATCATAACTTTTCATAGCAACTCATACGCCATGCATTTATTATCTTACTATATCTTTTTGAAATAATTATTAACATCATATTATTGACCAATGAATGCATGCCAAAATTAGTTGAGATTAGTATCGTTACTCTAATTATAAATAGTCGGCATTGCAATCCTTCTTTTTCCCATGCATGCAACTGAAGAGGGCCTTGGCTTTTGAGCAATTTCTTGGTGTTTTCACTAATTCAAACAGTTTCCAGCTTCAACAGGTTAGTTTGAAGTTTAAACTTTCATCATTTTCATCTGCGGTTCTGTTAATTTTAATGCCCTAGCTCTGTTTTAAACAGATGAAATTAATGGTCTTCATTTGCATGTTTAATGATTTGTTTAAGAGAACGGATCAAGAAAAAGTGAGCTGCTGCAATTGAATTCAAGATGTACATTAAATTTCAGCTTGCTAAGCTGGTGGTGGCGATACTATCATTTTCTGTGGTTTTTTCAGTACAATATTTTGAGCTTACATATGGAAAGGATCAAGTTCTTTCAGTTTCATCAAGCAGTGGCAGGGATACTGTCTCAGTTCATGCCGCGGCATCTTCCCTTTACAAAAATGCAAAGAACAGAAGCCGCAAAGTGATCCCGAAAGAATCTAAAAGCTCTGAAAGTGAACTAGTACTGTCACTTTCAGAAATGAATGATATGCTCAATTCCTATCATCCAAAGGTAGAACAATAGATATGAAATTCATATTTAGATATCTTCTGCTTAATTGCCTAAACCAATACTGCTTCTTTCTTTCATTAGAAACCACAATGGACTGCATCAGAATCTGATCAACAATTGTTGCTTGCAAAATCTCTGATTGAGACCTCCGCCAGCATTCAAAATGATCCCGGCCTACATGCTCCCTTGTTTCGAAATTTCTCCATGTTCAAAAGGCAAGTAGTGTAGATTTTCTTTTTCCGTTCCATAAAAAGAGTTAGTGTTTAACTTTTACATCACCTAAAATAAGTAATTTGACACAATTTTACTCATTTATGTCATTACTTTTCAGAAGTAGGGTAATTATAAACCACTATAGTTATATTAGTAAGGTTTGAAAAGTAAAACTAAAAACATAACTCTTATATTGTAACAAAAAGATGGCTCTTCCAATGGAACGAAAGAGTATATATTACTTTATCAACTGTATTACTTTGTGTTCAATGCTTTTATTAAGATATATAATACCTTAAATTTTAAAATGTAGGAGCTATGAGTTAATGGAGCAGACTCTCAAGGTTTACATCTATAAAGAAGGAGATAGGCCTGTATTTCACACACCAGTGCTTCAAGGAACATATGCTTCTGAGGGATGGTTCATGAAGCAGCTCAATGAAAACAAAAATTTTGTTACTGAGAATCCAACAAAAGCTCACCTATTTTATCTTCCTTTTAGTTCTAGGCTGTTGAGGGAGACACTGTATGTGCCGAATTCTCAGTCGTAAGAACTTGGTTCAATATTTGAATAACTACCTCGGCCTAATCAAGAGTAGATACTCCTTCTGGAATAGAACTGGAGGAGCGGACCATTTCATTGTAGCCTGTCATGACTGGGTATGTTCCAATAATGAAACTGTATCTTTTTTTTCCAGCTTAATTAGTTGATAATTAAAGGTCTCATCTCTAATAACCAGACGTGACATTTGGTTGTCTTTAAGTTGATCCCTTTGAAAAATCATCTCCATTATGCATATATATTTTGATTCATGCAGGCCCCTGCAGAGACAAAACAGATCATGGACAGTTGCATTAGAGCTTTATGTAATTCTGATATCAAACTAGGCTTCCAATTTGGCAAGGACTTGTCTCTCACTACGACCAATGTTCGCTTAGTTCAGCATCCCCTTAAAGAAGTTGGTGGCAAACCTCCTTCCAAGCGTCGAATCCTTGCTTTTTTTGCCGGGAAAATGCACGGATACCTCCGCCCAATTCTGCTGCAACACTGGGAGAATAAGGATCCAGATATGAAAATTTATGGTCAGATGCCTGAGGGAAAGGGCCAAATGAGTTACATTGATCACATGAAGAGCAGCAAATATTGCATATGTGCAAGAGGTTACCATGTTTATAGTCCACGAGTTGTTGAAGCCATCTTTTATGAGTGTGTTCCTGTCATCATTTCGGACAATTATGTGCCGCCTTTCTTTGAAACTTTAAACTGGGAATCTTTCGCGGTTTTTGTTCCGGAAAAGGACATCCCGGATTTGAAAAACATACTCTTGGCCATTCCTGAGAAGAGGTATTTACTGTTGCAGAGGAGGGTAAAGCTGGTGCAACAACATTTCCTTTGGCATTCTAAGCCTGTGAAGTATGACATTTTCCATATGATACTTCATTCAATTTGGTATACCAGAGTTTTCCAATTAGGCTCCAGCTGATCATATTCATACATGTGGGACTTTAGGTATAATTATCACCAATGCATTCCTTAGTCATAGCCAACAGCTTCTTGTAATGTTTTGGTGGTTAAAAGGTTGATCAGTTGATGTCAATAGTTGAATGTATTTGCATTATGTGAGCAATAAATTGTCCCTCTTTAATTATTTGCTTTTGTTTTGCAGCTCAAATGTCTCAACTTTTTGCATTACATATCTAAAAGGGTGCATTACATTTACCTCCTTTGATCAAATTACAAATAAGTCTATGTAGTTTTAGAAATTACAAATGCCGCCTTGAACAATTCAAAAAAAATTTTGTGTTTATTTTTTAACTAATAGTAAATGTGATATTGAGCTGTGCCACATCGAGATTTGTAGCACTCCAACTGTGAGAGTTAATTAAATAATCAAATATAAAATTCCCGTTTATTTATTAAACAAATAAGCTCGAGTTGAACGTTTACCGTATCGACCCTGGATTTTAGTGAATAAAGGTTTGTATTCGTTCTCAACCATACTAATAAAGATCACTTTTGTAATTGTGACCCAACGATGAGGAGGTATTTGTAATTTTCAAAATCACATGAACTTATTTATAATTTTTACTAAACCTCGGGGAAGGTAAATGTAATTCTCCCTATCTAAAATGTTAATTGTGTTCACTACTCTTCTAACTTGATTTTTGTGGCAACTTACTTCTATGATTTAATAGACCCACTAAAATGATCAAGTAGCAAATTCTTAAATTGGTAGTGCAAGATTAGAATCCTAAATTAGTTATAATCTAACAAGGAGCACCAATGTATGAATCTCTAATTTATGTAGAATGAGAGACTATGCACTTTTGCTCCTAACTTTGCTTTTAAAATTTTTTTGGGCTTAAAATTGCCACCGACATTTTCAAAAATGGTCAAATGTTGCCCTTCCCCCCAACGGAATTGCAACATAGGATAAGTGTTGTTAAGATTGATAAGGTACATAAATGATGTGGATTATTAGATTATGTGACACTCAATTACGTGACAAATTGCGTGACACTGGTTGATGATTCTTAGGCCCCGTATGGTATGCATTTTGAAAGGTGCTTTGGATTTTAAAATTATTAAAGTTATATTGGAAATATAAAAAGGTGTTTGGAAAATGTAAAAAGTGTATTGAAATTGATGAGAAAGTATTATAAAATGAAAGTGAGAGTGAAATGAGATGAAAATAATTGTTGCCATACGGAGCCTAAACTTTTTTGTATTAACTGATGGAAGAAGCTCAACAATTACTGTGACAAATGTTCTCCTCAAACTTAGTAATGTCTCATAGTCTATCCTTTAAATATGAAAAATAGTGGGAGACTAGTGGGAAGTTTCCATGTGGTTCCTTTCCTGTTTTCGAATAGAAAATTGGCAACAGCATTTCTAGGAAGACTAAAAATCCTTTTTTTTTTTGTTTTTGTTTTTAGTCTCTTTAATTTAAAAACCAAAAACTCCAACCGATGGACAATATAATATGTTGGCGTGCACAAGGAACAATTACTCAATTACTAGAAGAAAATTTTCATATGCATGTTTGAATGAATTTTGTCTGGCTCTTCCTTTTAAGTTCAACGTTACAATTAGTCGGCATTGCAATCCTTCCCTTTCCGATGAAACTGAAGAAAAAAGGGGCGGCCTCGATCGGCATTTGATTTGAGTTCTTTCTGATGTTAATTTGCACAAATATATGTTCTTATAATACCTTAAGAGGATCTTGACTTTTGGGCAATTTCAGGTATTTTTCACTGATTCATCCAGTTTCCGGCTTCGACAGGTTAGTTTAAAGTTTAATGTTTTATAATTTTCATCTGGGGTTCTGTCAGTTTGTATTTCTAATGTTTTCCTTATGGTTCCTTGAATGTTTCTTGTTGTACATTGTTCTTGGGTACATTTTATTTCTCCAGGTTTCTTAGCCACTTTTGTTATTGCTTCTTCTCTTGGTTGAAATTGAAGTTGCTGAATTGAATTCTTGAAAGCAATCGTATTACTAATATATATATATATATATATATATATATACTCCCTTTGTTCGATTATACTTTCTAATACTGTTTCAATATTAAAAACACGATTCAAATGGAACCGAGATTTGTAACTTGATAAAAGTCAAATCTGTTTGAATAGATGGAAATGATTTGCTCAAGAGACTGGTGCTGACAAATATTTAGGACTTGGGTTGATTGAGTTGCTACTTCAACATGTACATTAAATTTCAGCTTTCAAGGCTGGTGGTGGGGGCACTATCATTTGCTGTGGTTTTTTCAGTACAATATTTTGAACTAATTCCAAATGGGAAAGCCTTCTTTACCTTATTTTCTGCTGCTGGAAAAGAACAAGTTGCTTCAGTGGGCAACTTCTTGGATGGAAGTTCATCAAGCAACAGGAATTTGACCTCTTCTAATGGCTTAAATTCCAGGGATGCAAATGAAAATGCAGAATTTACAATACAATCATCAGATTCACTACCATCTTTTCAGGCTTCTCCGGTTGTCTTGGTCGATCCAAGCCCAACGGCGGCGTATTCCCTTTACGGAGATGCAAGCCATTCTTCCGCGAATAGTAGCCGCAAAGTGAAGAAGAAAGTATCTAAAAGCTCTAGAAGTGGAGTAGTGTCACTTTCAAAATGAATGATATGGTCATTTCTAGTCTCACTTCCTATCATGTAAAGGTAGAACATTAGTGACTAATGATGATTTTTTCTGGTAGACAATTTAGTCCATATTAACTACCTCTATTCCGAAGAGTCCACTTTTTAATACTGAAACGGTATTACAAAGGAGACTTTAACGGCGGTTTTTTAGGGCTTTTAACGGCGGTTTTTGACATTTTTGAACCGCCATCTATCCTGCAGCCGTAGAAAGTTTACAGACTTTCTACGGCGGTTGTGAACCGCCATAGAAAGTTCGGACTTTCTACAGCGTTTTTTTTCAAAACCGTCGTAGAAAGTCCGAACTTTCTACGGCGGTTCGCTTAGGAACCGCCGTAGAAAGTTGGCTTCTACGGCGGTTTTGAAGATAACCGCCGTAGAAAGTACCAAATTTGTAAAAAAAAAAAATTTAATATTTCATTTTTTTCTCTACATTCAAAAAATATATATCAAAAACAGCAGGAACAGCCTTAGAAAGGTTTTGATATATATATATATATATATATTTCAATTTTATTCAAAATATATATATCAAAAACTTCCATGCTAATAAACCGAACAACCACCAAACTTCACAAAATTTTTGCGTGCATCCATCAAATTCTAATTAATTTAATCATTAACAGTAACAACAATACAATAATCACCGATAGAACACTAATCAAACCCGAATTTAATCATTCATCATCTCACCAAACCCGAATTTAACACTAATAATAAATCATAGGCCAATCACAATAATCAAGTAACAATAAAATTTGTAAAGCTTAAATAAAGTTGAAACTATTCTATATTACATTTTTTATGATTTGAAGCCCACAACAAGGACCGATTGTGGTGAAATTATGATGGGGGATTAACTCCAAGTGGTGGGTGATGGCCGATTAAGAAACCATATCCGGAGTTGGGTGACAACGGATCTTGTTATCAACGCTACCGGAAGAACGACTTCGGGGGAAGACAAGAGAAAAAACCAACGGAAAGAGGATGGGCGTCGGCAACGAGAGAATGCTTCGGTTTGCTGGAGATGGAAACAGGGGGAAGCCGCGGCCGGTTGGAGATGGAAACAAAGGGAAACCCTTAAAATTCAAACAAAATCAAGTTTCTATGGCGGGTTTTATTACTTTCTATGGCGGTTTTAATTACAACCGCCATAGAAAGTTACTTTCTATGGCGGTTTCAATTACAACCGCCGTAGAAAGTCCATTTCTACGGCGGTTTTAATAAATCCGCCGTAGAAAGCCCGTAATTGTGAATTCCTGCCCGTTCCTCTATTCCTATTAATTTCTAGTTTTTCTATTTTTGTAAATTAACCCCCAAATTTTTTTAAATTTAATAATAAATATGTATTTTACTATTTATCAATTTTTATAGAAAAATTCATCATATTTATTAATTATATGGCGATTAGAAATACAACCGTCTAGAAAGGGGACTTTCTACGGCGGTTATCAAAAACTGCCTTAGAAAGTCCCTTTCTACGGCGGTTTTATATAGAACTGCCGTAGAAAGTCCGTACTTTCTTTTTAATAGCGGTTTTGGTCTTTCCACCGTTAAAGCACCGCCGTAGAAAGTCCATTTTGTAGTAGTGACTTTTCTAATGGAACAAAATGATTAAAATCTTGTGCTGGTCTGAATATATACTCCTTTTGTTTTCTGCCTGTTCTCTTTAGAAACCACAATGGACGTCAGAATCTGATCAGCAATTGTCGCTTGCAAAGTCTCTTATTGAGAGCTCCGCCAGCGACAGCATTCCTAATGATCCCAGCCTACATGCTCCCCTGTTTCGGAATTTTTCAATGTTCAAGAGGCAAGTAGTGTAAATTTAATTTTCTTGTTCACCGTTGGTTTAAAATTGTAACTTTATTGCAGTGTTTTGAAGCTAATACTTTGTTCAATGCTTAGTTTTTATCATTTTAAATTGCAGGAGCTATGAATTAATTGAGCAAACTCTCAAGGTTTACATCTATAAAGAAGGAGAAAGGCCTATTTTCCACACTCCATTGCTTAGAGGAATATAGGAAAAAGTGCAAAAGTACGTAGTCCATAATCTTTACTTATGTTTCAAATATAGTCCAAATCTTTAGTATGTATCAAATGTAGTCCACAATGTATCCGTTTTGTTTCAATTTCAGTCCAAATGATGGAAATTAGACCAAATTAACGGTCAACGAATTTGACCATCAGTCAAACAAGAAAACAATTTTCAGAAAATCTTTTTATTTAGAAATTTGTTTTTTCGTTTTCTGAAGAAAACGATTTGCAGAAAATCTTTTCTTTAGAAATTTTTTTTTTCCCGTTTTCTCAAGAAACGATTTCTCGAAAATCTTTTCCCTTGACCCTCCTAAAACCACCCCACCCAGTTCTTCCAAAACCATTTCTTCCATGGAAGGGGTTTTAAGCTTTCGGGTCCAACTTACGTTCCGCCATGAAAAAAAACATTTTATTTGCTTTCTTATATGCAGCAAATTGGGACTGAAAACTTCGGGTAGTTGCCAAACGATCTTCCTGTGGAAGTCCGAGATAATGGAAAAGACTAAAGAGGCCACAAGATAATGTTGCAATATCCATTATAATATTGATGAAGTATCTCCTCATCCAGAAAGACAGGGATACACCGCTGCAGTACATAACCAAGAAAAAAGGATAAATGTCTTTAGAGCAAATTATATAAATGACCACTAAATTATTGTTTGTGTCCATTTTTGACAACTAAATTATTTTTGGTTACTTTTAGCCACTAAACTATTACAAGTGGTCACCAATGGCTATTCCATTAGCAAGTCTGTTAACTTGGACAGAAGCCTAGCGCACGGGCAGTCCTGAGAGATTTGAGACTTTAGAAACCAGTAATGCGATTCCAGCAGCCGAAAAAACAGAACCAAAACCATGAAAATTGCAGGAAGAAATCCCGAAACAGCATGAGCATTACCTACAAGAAAGCATCCCAAGCAGCAAATAAATTTTGGAACAAAGTACTGCAGAAACCAACTCCAGAAATTCCAGAAAACAGCAAGAGCATTACCCAAATTTCAATCCATCTCTACGAAATAAATCAAGAAAGCATCCCAAGCAGCATATAAATTTTGGAACAAGGTACTGCAGAAACCAACTCCAGAAATTCCAGAAAAACAACAGCATTATCGAAATTTCAGTCCATCTCTACTGACCGAACCAAATTGCCAATAGGTTGCCCGAATTTGGCTAGGCAGCAAGGAGGGGAAGAAGAATGTTCCTAGCCCACTCTATACCACAGCAGAGTACACCTCAATTGCAGTTCAGTGGAGACCACAAGCCTTATCAGCCAATGCTTTAGTGAGTGCTTTCTTCCCAGGCTCATCAGGTACATTTACACCAGCCCAGCCAATCCATCTCACTTCAAATTCCTTAACGCCTGGACCAATTCAAGTTTCATAAGAACCAAATCCTTATTATCATTCCCAATTTGCTGAACGTAAGTTGAACCCGAAAGCTTGAAACTCCTTCCATGGCGAAAATGGTTTTGAAAGAACGGGGTGGGGTGGTTTTAGGAGGGTCAAAGATTTTTGAGAAATCGTTTTCTTCATAAAACAAAAACAAAAAAATATCTAAACAAAAAAAATTTCCTGAAAAACATTTTCTTCAGAAAACGGAAAAAAAAATTTCTAAAGAAAAAGATTTTCAGTAAAGAAAACTCATTGACCGTTAATTTGGTCTAATTTCCGTCATTTGTACTGAAACTGAAACAAAACGAATACATTATGGACTATATTTGATATATACTAAAGATTTGGACTACATTTGAAATAGGAGTAAAGATTGTAGACTACTTTTGCTCTTTTTCCGAGGAATATATGCTTCTGAGGGATGGTTCATGAAGCAGCTCAATGAAAGCCAACATTTTGCTACTGAGATTCCAACAAAAGCTCACTTATTTTATCTTCCTTTTAGTTCTTGGATGTTGAAGAACACACTATATGATCCAAAATCTAAAAGTAAGAAAAAATTTGTTGAATATTTGAATAACTACCTCGGCCTAATCAAGAGTAGATACTCCTTCTGGAATAGAAGTGGAGGAGCTGACCATTTCATTGTAGCATGTCATGACTGGGTATGTTTCAATAATGTACACTACTCCTCCGTCCCCTTAAAGAAGTCGATTGGTACTACTTTTTCTGAGTCACAAGGTACAACTTGAAACACGACTCTGTATAGGGGCGGAGAGAGTATTACATTCTTTCCCGCTTAGTTAATCATCTTTATGCATATATACTCATTCATGCAGGCTCCTCAAGAGACAAGACAGATCATGGCCAATTGCATTAGAGCTTTATGTAATGCTGATATCAAACATGGCTTCCAATTTGGCAAAGACTTGTCTCTTGCAACGACGTTTGTTCGCTTAGTTGAGAATCCCCTTCTAGAACTTGGGGTAGAGCCTCCTTCGAAGCATCGAATCCTTGCCTTTTTTGCGGGGAACATGCACGGATATCTCCGCCCTATTCTGCTGCAACATTGAGAGAATAAGGATCCGGATATGAAAATTTTAGGCCAGATGCCTGAGGGTTACATTGAGCACATGAAGAGAAGCAAGTATTGCATATGTCCAAAAGGTTACGAAGTTAATAGTCCACGAGTGGTGGAAGCCATCTTTTATGAGTGTGTTCCGGTCATCATATCGGACAATTATGTGCCGCCTTTCTTTGAAACTTTAAACTGGCGCGGTTTTTATTCCTTAAAAGGACATCCCGGATTTGAAAAACATAGGCCCCGTATGGTATGCCTTTTGAAAGGTGTTTTAGATTTTAAAATTATTAAAGTTATATTAGAAATATAAAAAAGTGTTTGGAAAATATAAAAAGTTGTTTGGAAAATATAAAAAGGTGTTTGAAAAATGTAAAAATGTGTATTAAAATTGATGAGAAATTATTATAAAATGAAAGTGAGAGTAAAATGAGATGGAAAATTTTGTTGCCATAAGAGGCCTTACTCTTGGCGATTCCTGAGAAGAGGTATTTACTGTTGCAGAGGAGGGTAAAGTTGGTGCAGCAACATTTCCTTTGGCATAATTCTAAGCCTGTAAAGTATGACATTTTCCATATGATACTCCACTCAATATGGTATAACAGAGTTTTCCAATTAAGCTCCAGCTGATCATACATGTGGGACTTTAGGTATAGTACTTACTGATCTGATTCGAGCGCCGTTTGGTTTGGCCATGTAAAAGAGAAACTAACGGGATTGTTTCCTGGGAGAGTAACTCCGTCAGTGAAGTCAGTGATGAAAAAGCATGAGTAATGGAGAGGATTTCAGAGCAATTATGTGCAATGTGTGTCGTGTATAGTAAACTATAGGCATACCTTGTGTGATTCTTGTTCTTTTATATCTTGTCCTCCTAGTCTATCATGTAAATAACAAAGAATATTAAACTTTATTATTCCACATGGAATTAATTGTCTCCCGAATCTATTATTTTGTTGGGATTGTATCCCATTTGGGTGCCATGTAGCATAGTCAAACAGTTTTTCTTTTTCTTTTCTTTTTTTTTTTTCTTTTTTCTGAAGTGTTTGTTGTTAAAAGGTTTATTTGTTGTAGAATATTGAAGCCCAATAACTCAGTGACAACAACTGCAGCTATTCGCCGAGTATCAGCTATGAAGAGCGACAAGGCATGTGTGGATGTTGTATCTGAGAAACGTAAGCTAACTTAACCTGCTAGATATTTTGAGATGCTAATTAAGTTGAGCAACTTGCAACAATCGAGAAAGAATAAATAGGCGACATTTTCTTCTTCTTCTTTTTAAAAAAAGAAAAAGAAAAAAGAGTAAAACAGGCAATTCATTAGCAGTTAAAGTTGATACATCTGATGCTACAAGTATAAACCATAAACAAGACATCATAAGTTATACGTACAATCGTTCATAACAAACAAACACGTCATTTACAAGTGTTTGTGTTTTACTACTAATTAAAGCCGCCTTATATGAAAAATTGTTTACCGGTCAGTTGCTCGAGGGCAAGGGCAGCTATAGTTAGTATTCAGCACATGAACAGCAAAACAAGATCAGTAATGGAAGTGTGGAACTGCTCCCACCAATGTGCAACGAGGACTTTTTTTTTATTTTTTTATATGCCTATTGCTTAGCAATTTGTACTTTTTAAAATTGTTTGACTTTTCAGTCACGTGATTCTCATTTTAGTTTTGCCCCTATTTCTTATTTATTTTTTTAAAGTGTGATTGGGTATCTATTTTATTAATGCGGAAAAAAAGATTATAACAACACAAGAAAACTAAAAACCAAAGACCGAAAGCATGCCTACATGTGGGTCTTAATTCTCAAGGGTATCGGGTGAGCCGTTTATAGTCTACCCGGGCTTGTTTCCTAAGCATGTAGTCATAAAAAGTTTCCAACTTCCCGTCAATTCGGGGAGAATGTGCATAGTGCTCTTCATCATCATCCGACGCTCCTTGTTCAATCCAGGGACCATATCCTGTTTCTTTTTAATTTTGGTGGGGGTAAAGGTGACTCATGGTGACACTCTTCAAATATCACAGTTACTCTTATAATACTTGTACAATGTTAATATTGAACAAAAAGTAATCATACATGTAAGTAACACGTACAGGTACTGATACATTCCATGTTTTACGACGCTATTCTTGTAATCCTTGTGATATTTGTATAATGTTACTTTTGAACCTAAAATGATACTCGCAAATAGCATGTACAAATGATAATTTTCAAGTTAATTTGACCGTATTGTTTTTATATTACTGTACAATATTACTCTTAAACCAAAAGTGATATTTATAAATAATACGGGTGCAGGATACTTATCAAAGCTGACTGGATTTGGTACTCTTGAAAGAAAACATATATCCAACAGTGTGATAACTCATCATAAGTGCAGCTCTCCCTTGTTTTTTTGATAACAGTAACAAATTCATCCATATGGTCATGGTTCCTTGTCTGTTTTCGAATAGAAAATTGCCCACGGCATACTTACGGAGATTTAAAAATTCAACTCATGAAATTAAATTAAATATAATATGTTGGCGTGTTCGAGGAACAATCGATCACTCAACGACTAGAAAAGAGAATTCATACCTATGAAGTGAAGAGGGCCTCATCATTAATTTGATTTGAGTGCTTTCTTTCTGGTGTTTGCACTAATTTATGTACTTAGTTCCCGCCGAAGATTCTTCTTCTAGATAGAAAATTTTCACCTTGTCATATATCATTCTGAAGAGGGACTTGACTTTTTAATTAGTGATTTCTGGTGTTTCCAGCTTCAACAGGTTAGTTTAAAGTTTAAAACATTTATCATATTCATCTGGGGTTCTGCTGTTTTTTCGGGTTTTGATTTTTTTTCTTTTGCTTCCTTGAATGTTTCTTGTTGTACATTGTTCTTGGTGCGAATTGTTTCTGGGTTCTAATCCATTTTTGTTATTAATTACTTCTTGATCTCTTGATTTTTTTTTAGTTTGTTGAAATAACTAGAAGTAGAAGTTGCTGAATTGAATTCTTGAAAGCAGTTTTCTTAATAGATTAGAGTAGTTTGACAGCAAACCTGTATCTACTAATTATATTTGCGCGGTTTCAACTTTTTCCAAGAAATTATGATCTGCCAAAGTAAGCTTTTGAAAGCTAGTTTTTAAAACTTTTTTGAACAGCTGATTTATATGAAAAATGGTCTGACGTAACATAATGAACCTTACCGAGAAGATATTTGTTGTTCCCAACAGTCCAAGTGACCTGCAAAATACAAAAATAAACCACAAGAACAAACACGTTAATCGTTAGAAAGGCTGAGGCGTGGATATTTCGCTCTCTTTAGATGATTCAACCCCTCTACAAAGTATCAACTTCGGTGCAGTAGAACAACGCGACTTGTCATCCCAGAATACAACAGCCCAACAAATAAGTTGTGTTTCCTAACAATCTGCACAACTATTAGGAATTGTCAACTCTTACTAACACTTTTTTTTCTATCTTGCCAAAGCTATATTTTTAGGGGTTGTAAAGAACATAAAAAAAACAATTTCACTCACACCTCATGCATTCTCATATGCATGTATAAATAGGAAAATCTGAATTTTCTCTCATTCAATTGGTTTAATGAAACGGAAGGATGAAGTAATTCAAATTAAAACCGTTTCTTTCACAAATCAATATGTTGAACGGATATTATTAATTTAATGCATTAAATCAAATGAATGCGTTATTTGAATGCATTAAAACAATATTCTATCTATAAAATTATGATGCATTAATATATAAAATAATGCTTACCCAAATAGAACCGTTAGCATTTAAATTATTTAAATTGAAGAATTTGCATCAGTTTATTATCCAATTAAAGTTTGTTTAGAAAACTCATGTTTAATGAGATAAAAACGGTAGCATCAATTCAGCCGAAATATAATTGATTCAAATTAATAAAAACAAATTTTATTAAAATGTTCCAACAGTATTGCTAGCCAATCTAAGCGTACAAGGAGCTTTTGACTGCTCAATCTCCCATTGTGTAATTAGTTGTTGCCTTTTGAAGTTATTGGATTTCTAACTCTACAAAAAAACCAATTTGTTTGAACAGATGAAATATTAATGGTCCTCTTTTACCTGCTACTTCAACATGTACATTAAAATTAAGCTTCCAAGGATGGTGGAGAATAGGAGGCTTCTGTTGGTGGTGGCATTACTATCATTTGCTGTGCTTTTTTCAGTACAATATTTTGAGACTTTCTATTCTAGGAATGACTTTATAGCACTGGACAACAACAACACATTTACAGTGACAGAGAAGGTTTCTGAGGATCTGAAAATGAATCATCTCTGTTTGCAAATGAAAATGGAGAAACCATTGTTTCAACTTCAGATTCAAGAGCTCCTGTTGTCTCGGTTGATCCTACGGCATCTTCCATTTACAAAGATGCAAGCCATTCTTCCACGAATAGTAGCCGTAGAGTGAAGAAGAAAGAATCTAAAAGCTCTGAAAGTGAAGTAGTGTCAGTTTCAGAAATGAACGATATGCTCATTTCTAGTCTCACTTCCTGTCATTCACAGGTAGAATAACAGTGATGTGAAATCCCTGTAGAAACTATTTACTCCTTTCATTCCATTAGAAGTGTTCACGTTTAAAAATATTTTTTTGTTCAAATAGAAGAGTCCACTTGTAAATTTTTTACTTCTTCAACCCTTACTAATATGATTATGTGTGGTCCAAAACTAGCCCAACTTAAAAGTAAGGATATAAATGAAACAAGTGGTGTCAAATTTGTTATTTTAAGTATTGTACCTTAACATCCATAAAAAGCTGTACATTGGTGAAAGCAGACTCTTCTAGTGGAACAAAAGGAGTAATCCATATTAATATCTTCTTATTTTCCGCCTGTTTTCTTTAGAAACCACAATGGACTTCAGAATTTGATCAACAATTGTTGCTTGCAAAATCTCTCATTGAGAGCTCCGCCAGCGCCAGGGCTCATGATGATCCCGGCCTACATGCTCCCCTATTTCGAAATTTCTCAATGTTCATAAGGCAAGTTATACACCTAAAGAACCTAGCTACCAAAAATGCTTGTTGATTCAAAAAATTGTTTCTTTCTTGCTGTCTTTTGAAGCTAATATTTTGTCTATCATAAGATACATTATATTTTTCAAATGTAGGAGCTATGAATTAATGGAGCAGATTCTCAAGGTTTACATCTATAAGGAAGGAGAAAGACCTGTTTTTCACACTCCATTGCTTAAAGGAATATTTGCTTCTGAGGGATGGTTCATGGAGCAGCTCAATGCAAGCCAAAATTTTGTTACTGAGAATCCAAGAAAAGCTCACTTATTTTATCTTCCTTTTAGTGCTCGGATGTTGCAAAAGACATTGTATGTGCCGAATTCTCACAGCCGGGCTAACTTGGTTCGAGATTTGGATGACTACCTCGGTGTAATCAAGAGTAGATACTCTTTTTGGAATAGAACTGGAGGAGCTGACCATTTCCTTGTTGCCTGCCATGGCTGGGTATATTTCAATCATAGAAGTATTTCTTTCGAGATCAAATCTTCTGTCTGCTCCCGTTTTGTCTTCTATGTCTATGGGTCCCACTCTCCCATTGTGAGATGTTAGATAAGGAAGACAGGACTGAAACAGACAGAAGATCTCAAGGGATTTGGTTCTAGCTTAATTAGTGATCATCTTTATGCATATATACTTATTCATGCAGGTCCCCCTCAGAGACACCGCAGATCATGGCGAATTGCATTAGAGCTTTGTGTAATTCTAAGATCCAAGCAGGCTTCCAATTTGGCAAAGATGTGTCTCTTCCCCAGACTTATGTTCTCTCAGCTGAGAATGCCTTAAAAGAAGTTGGGGGCCAACCTTCTTTCAAGCGTCCAATCCTTGCCTTTTTCGCTGGGAAAATGCACGGATGCCTCCGCCCTATTCTGCTGCAACACTGGGAGAATAAGGATCCAGATATGAAAATTTTTGGTCGGATGCTTGAGGAAAAGGGCCAAATGAGTTACATCGATCACATGAAGAGCAGCAAGTATTGCATATGTGCAAGAGGTCACAAAGTTAGTAGTCCGCGAGTGGTAGAAGCCATCTTTTATGAGTGTGTTCCTGTTATTATATCGGACAATTATGTGCCGCCTTTCTTTGAAACTTTAAACTGGGAATCTTTCACGGTTTTTGTTCCGGAAAAGGACATCCCGGATTTGAAAAACCTACTCTTGGCAATTCCTGAGAAGAGATATTTACTATTGCGGAGGAGGGTGAAGCTGGTGCAACAACATTTCCTTTGGCATTCTAAGCCTGTAAAGTATGACATTTTCCATATGATACTTCATTCAATTTGGTATACCAGAGTTTTCCAATTAGGCTCCAGCTGATCATATTCATACATGTGGGACTTTAGGTATAATTATCACCAATGCATTCCTTAGTCATAGCCAACAGCTTCTTGTAATGTTTTGGTGGTTAAAAGGATGATCAATTAATGTAAAGTATGGCATTTTCGATATGATACTCCATTCAATTTGGTATACCAGAGTTTTCCAGCTATCCTCTGCAAAAATTCTCTAAAAGTTGTGGTCTTCTTCTGTGAGAAATTCAAATTTATCCCCAAAGAACTGGAGGAAAACTCTAAGGGCCTGTTCTTTTTGTTTCGTTTTGAAAACGATTTTAATTTCAACAGTAAATTTAATATATTTTAATTATATTTCATCAGCATTGCAAAAAGAGAGCTCATGTGCAATTAGCCACCATTACATAAGGATCTTTTGTTGCCTTAAAAGTAAAAATGATTCAGACTATCTCGATCGAGACATTATTCTGTACATTTGTTGTACTATTTAGAATAGTAAAATTTGAAACAGTCACTTGGATAAAAGTGTAAGTCAATTTCCCGTCGCTTTGAAGATCTGAACGAATTTGATCCAACTTTACAAGAAACAGTTGAATATGACTAAATATCAATTCATTAGTGTATGATCAGCTAAAGCCTAACTGGAAAACTCTGGTATACCAAATGGAATGGAGTATCATATGGAAAATGTCATACTTTATAGGCTTAGAATGCCAAAGGAAATGTTGTTGCACTAGTTTTACCCTCCTCTGCAACAGTAAATACCTCTTCTCAGGAATTGCCAAGAGTATGTTTTTCAAGTCTGGGATGTCCTTTTCCGGGACAAAAACCGCGAATGATTTCCAGTTTAAAGTTTCAAAGAAAGGCGGCACATAATTGTCCGATATGATGACAGGAACACAATCATAAGAGATGGCTTCTACAACTCGCGGACTATTAACTCCAAAACCTTTTGGACATATGCAATACTTGCTTCTCTTCATTTCCTCAATGTAACCCTCAGGCATCCGGCCTAAAATTTTCATATCCGGATCCTTATTCTCCCAATGTTGCAGCAGTATAGGTCGAAGATATCCATGCATGTTCCCAGCGAAAAAGGCGAGGATTCCGCGCTTGGAAGGAGGCTCTCTGATGTAGATTTCTTAAGTAATTGAATAAGTTCCCAAGATTGGTTTAGTGAGCATACAACACAGTTGGAGAATTCAAGCTCTAGTTCGGTGTTGTTTAGTGAATGGAACAATGATAATCATGGATTTGCAAAGTGATGAACACAAGAAAACACTTCACATATAGATTATCAAAAATACAACAAGATTGATACAATGATGGAGAGATAGAGAATGGAAACAAAGAGTATTATCGAAGGCAATACAAGATCGAATCTAGACTAGGCACCCCTAATGAACATATGTCATTAAATTCACCTAGCTACTTACAAAACCTTGAAATTAACCAAGCTAACCAAGACTTCTAATACTCAAAAGAAGACTTGTAAACTTCTTACCAATGCCCACAAGTGTGCAATGATGACCAAAACCACCAAGGAGTTGGAATTGAAGTTGAGAAGCTCTCAAATTTGGATTGAATTTTCATGTAGGTTGATGATTCCTTGTAGTTTCAGCCACATTATATAGAAGGCCAGCAAGAATAAGTCCAACAAAGCTAAAGTACACACCAAATAAAGAAATACAAAGCTAAAGTTCACACCAAATAAAGAAATACAATATAATACTTAAAGTAGTGGGATTGATTCTTCATGTTTTGTGGGTGGGTTTCATTTTCAGCCATGTTTTGTGGCTTTGATTCTTCATGGCCGAAAATCATTAGTTGGCTGCCATGTTTTGGTGGATTTGATTATTGGCCAAGAATTATATATCTTCCACCTTTGAATTTTCAAATAAGGTTTCCCTCAAATTGGCATCTTGCCCTCTAACTTCTCCTTAAATGCATTTTGACCCTTCCAATTGTGATCAAAGGTAGATTGACCTCCTATCCTTTCACTTGACCGAGAATGTAGTCCCAATGTGAGATTTGATGGTTGAAATTGATTGTTCATGGTGATCATGGTGATCATGGTCACCCACGGTTTTGCTTCTTCCACCTTGCGGTCCTCTAGTGCTTGATCAACGTATCCATTAATTGCTTCCTTCAATTTCTTTGTTTGAAGACGAGTCATGTGTTGCTTAGGTTCTTGTTGAGGCTTGATGGAGATAGGATCTACATCATCCCCTCTCCCTTGGAAAGGATTCTTCCTAGAATCCGTATCTTCATTCGGATCTTCACCTACAACAACAAAAGGAGACAAATCACTTACATTGAATGTAGTACTTTACATTATACTCACCCGGAAGATCAATAACGTAAGAGTTATTGTTGATTCGTTCCACCACTTGAAAGGGTCCATCCCCCCTTGGGTCTAATTTCGACTTCCTTTGATTTGGAAATCGTATTTTCCGAAAATTCACCCAAACCCAATCACCTGGGCGGTAAATCTTCTCCTTGCGGCCCTTGTTGGCTTGTTGTGCATAGTGTTCATTTTTCCTTTCAATTAGATCATGTATCTTTTGATGCATATGCCGTATGTATTCTCCTCTCTTGCTTCCTTCATCACCTATGATTGCCTTTTGTGGCCACAAAGAAGTAGATAAATCAAGAGGTGTTAAAGGATTAAAGCCATATACACATTCAAATGGAGACATTTCAATAGTACGGTGCGTAGTTCTATTATAAGCAAACTCGGCTATGGGTAGGCATTCTTCCCAAGCCTTCTTATGACTTCGCACAAGGGCCCGTAGTAAAGATCCTAGGGTCCTATTCACAACTTCGGTTTGTCCATCCGTTTGAGGATGAGCCGAAGTAGAAAACAAAAGTTTAGTTCCTAACTTATGCCAAAGAGACTTCCAAAAATAACTCAAAAATTTGGGATCCCTATCACTCACAATAGTTTTTGGAAGACCATGCAACTTAACTATTTCTTTGAAAAAGATGTTAGCTATATGAGATGCATCATTAGTCTTTTTGCATGGTATAAAATGTGCCATTTTAGAAAACCTATCTACCACAACAAAAATGCTATCATTCCCTTTACTAGATGTAGGTAGTCCTAGCACAAAATCCATAGATAAATCAAGCCAAGGTTTAGAAGGAACCGGGAGTGGAGTGTAGAGTCCATGATTATTCCCTTTTGATTTGGCTTGCCTACACTCGATGCACGTTGAGCATATCCTTTCCACATCCTTGCGCATGTGTGGCCAATGAAAATGTTCTTTGAGCACGTCTAGTGTTTTAAGAACTCCAAAATGTCCCATGAGACCTCCACAATGTGCTTCCCTCACAAGTAATTCCCTAAAAGAACAAGAAGGAACACAAAGTTGGTTATTCCTAAACAAATATCCATCAAATAAATAAAACTTACCAAAGGCTCCCTTTGCACAAGATGAAAATATTTCGGCCAATTCCTTGTCTTTGGCATAGAGATCCTTGATAAAGCTAAAAGCAAGAAATTTAGAATCACACATTGAAAGTAAAGAAGTCCTCCTAGAAAGAGCATCGGCTACAACATTTTCTTTCCCTTTCTTGTATTTCAACACATAAGGAAAAGATTCAAGAAATGCACTCCACTTAGCATGCCTCTTATCTAGTTTTTGTTGTCCATTCAAGTATTTAATGCTTTCATGATCCGTGTGTATGATGAATTCCTTAGGCCTAAGATAATGTTGCCAATGTTCAAGTGTCCTAATGATTGCATACAACTCTTTATCATAGGTAGGATAATTCAATTGAGCATTATTGAGCTTCTCGGAAAAGTAAGCTATGGGCCGAGAACCTTGCATCAAAACACTTCCAATACCTACTTTGCTTGCATCACACTCTACCTCAAAAGTATTATCAAAATTTGGCAAAGCAAGTAAAGGTGCATGAGTAAGAATGTGCTTAAGTGTATCAAAAGCATGTTGTTGTGCATTACCCCAATCAAACCTAGCATTCTTTTTAGTTAATGAACTCATAGGGGCGGCTATTGTAGAGAAATCTTTCACAAACCTCCTATAGAAACTAGCAAGGCCATGGAAAGATCTCACCTCGGTTATGGATGTTGGAGTTGGCCATTCTCGAATCACCTTGACCTTTTCTTCATCCACTTTGACTCCATGTTTCCCTACTACAAAGCCAAGAAACACAACTTCTTCTTCACAAAATATACACTTTGACATCTTGGCATAGAGCTTGTTTTCCCTTAATGATGAAAGAACCAAAGATAAATGGTTAGTATGCTCTTCTAGACTCTTACTAAACACAAGAATGTCATCAAAATAAACAACAACAAATTGTCCTATGAACTTCCTAAGCACATGATTCATGAGTCTCATAAAAGTAGATGGTGCATTAGTAAGTCCAAAAGGCATCACGAGCCACTCATACAAACCAAATTTGGTTTTGAAAGCCGTCTTCCACTCATCACCTTCTTTCATGCGAATTTGGTGATAACCGGAAGCAAGATCAATTTTTGAAAATATTGTGGCTCCACATAGGTCCTCTAACAAGTCATCTAACCTCGGTATTGGATGTCTATACCGAATGGTGATCTTGTTAATGGCCCTACAATCAACACACATTCTCCAAGTGCCATCTTTCTTAGGTACAAGAATGACCGGTACGGCACATGGTGACAATGACTCCCTTACCAAACCTTTGTGGAGTAATTCTTCCACTTGTCTTTGTAGCTCCCTAGTCTCGGTTGGATTTGCTTTGTAGGCTGCCCTATTCGGCAATGGAGCTCCCGGAACCAAATCAATTTGATGTTCTATGCCTCTAAGTGGTGGAAGGCCGTGTGGAAGCTCCTCGGGAAAAACATCTGCAAATTCCTTCAAAACCGAAGACACAACACTAGGCAAACTTGAGTTAGCATTAGATAAAGATAAACAAAAACTTGGGTGCATGAGAAGCACCAATGGTGAGTGATCACCCAATGTCCTACCCAATTCCCTCTTGGAAGTAAACAAGATGTCCTTTTTCTTTCTCACCATCTTGTGGCTTGTCACTCACCTCTTTTAATTTCCCTTGCCCTCTACTCTCTTTTGGCTTCTTACACTCACTCTCTTGCCTTTTATTCTTCTCTCGTTCTTCTTTCAACACATGATGAGCTTTGTGTACAATATGAGGGGAAAGAGGCTTCAAACGAATTCTCTTACCCTTACATTTCAAGATATACTCATTACTCCTACCATCATGCATAGCACAAGTATCATATTCCCATGGTCGACCTAGCAAAACATGACATGCATCCATGGGTACAACATCACAAAGAATATCATCAACATATGTTCCTACCACTATAGGCACAATGCATTGATGAGACACTTTAATTTCACCAAAATCACCTAACCACTTCAATTTATGGGTGTCGGATGCTTAACAAGAGAAAGATTGAGTTTACATACCAAGTCTTGACTTATGGCATTGGTGCAACTACCTCCATCCACGATGACGAGACAAATTTTGCCCTTGATCTTGCATTGCATATGGAAGATGTTGGTTCGTTGCTCCTCATGATCCTCCACCTTTGGTTGTAGACTTAAAGCCCTCATAATCACCAAGTTGTGGTCTTGAGCAAGGATAGGTGTGCTCTCGGGTTCTCCTTCTCCTTCAAAGCCAAGATAAGTATCCGGATGCTCTTCTTCCATGGTTTCCTCTTCATCTTCCTCACCATGCCATAGTCCATCATCCCCAAGAATCATGACCCTTTGATTTGGACATTCATTTGCATAGTGGCCGATTCCTTTGCATTTGAAACAATGGTTTGGCCGAGTTGTCACCCGAGTAGTCCGAGGAACATGCTCGCTAGAGTTTGTTGCATTGTTTCGGGTAGGTGTAGGCCGAGAAATGAATGAAGGTGCGGCTGGTTCGGGGCGGCCATGATGTGCATTTGAGGCTGAATTAGATGCTGCCGAAGACACCAAAGGATTAGAAACCGAAGGTACCGAGCTAAAATTCCTCCCGGAGCCGGAAGGTGTAGGAAAGGGGCGCGCATTGGGCCTTGATCCCGGAACCGGATACGTTGTCTTGTATCTTCCTTTCGACATACTCTCCTCCTTGAGTTGCTGCTCAATGGTCACGGCATATTTGAATAAATCTTCCAAAGATCTAACCCGAAAAGATTCCAACTCCACCTTGTGCCTTAATTGCATGTTCAATCCTTCTACAAATCGTGCCTCTGTGATATCCTCCTCCTCATTAAGATTAAGTCGAAGCATTAACCTTTTCATCTCATGGTAGTATTCTCCCACACTCTTACTTCCTTGCTTTAAATGTTGAAGCTCTCGGCGAAGGAAAGTGGAATAAGACTTAGGCACATAATAGGTTTTCATAATACGCTTCAAATGGTACCAAGAATCCACCGGTAGTTCTCCACCTCTTCCTTCTCGACGAACCAAGTCCTTCCACCAAATCAAAGCGTGACCTCTAAGGGAAGCTACCACAAGCCTCACTTGATACTCCTCGGAATAAGTGTGAAGCTGAAAAATCATATCTACTTGATCCATCCAATCAAGGAATTCTTCCGGGTTGGAGAGACCATAGAAAACCGGAATGTCCTGCTTGAGCTTGCCATCCTCCACTTGATTTCTTGGGCGATCATAATTCTCCCGACGGGGTTCATCGTGCATGTTACCATGCCTTTGCTGATTTTGGTCTCCATGATCACTACGCCTAGTCTCCATGCGAGTCACGCGTTCATCCATCGTATCCATCCTTGCTTGAAGATCCCTTAAGATTCCCATTATAGCATCCAATTGTCCTCCTTCCTCATGGGCCGTAGAGGCCTCATCTTGCTGTTCTTGTTGAGCTTGAAGCCTCGTTTGAGGTGGCATTGTACCTGCAAATTAGTGCAAACAAAAGAAGGGGGGTTTTTCGAAGAACTCACTCCCGCAATTGTCACCCCTTCCCCAACACTCACCAATGTACACTCAAGAAAGGTTTAAATATTTGTGAGGGGTAGGTTCACTCCCTTACTATCTCAACAAACAATCCAACACCTTGTGCAATGGGTATGATCACCTTAAATGCAAGCAAGATATGAAGCAACAAGTACAAGAACAAATCTGTCAAACAGGGGGGTATAAATAATACAGTGACTTTCAAGAATAAACTGTATGGATCTGGAAAGAATCAAGAAACAAGGCTTACCTATATGGAAACTACTATGAAAGAGGAGTTCAATAAATTTGGAATCACTCAATTCCAAGTTGAAACGACCGAGTTATGATCAAAACAAAACAGTATCACAAATTGACAGAATCTGCCAGCAATAAGAACACACTGTACCAGTTTGCTTGCAACAAAATTAACTATTTTTTTTTTAACAACGAATTAGCAACCAAGAATTACATGCCTGGAAACTAGACTCATAGAGGAATCCATAGCAATTGGAATCACTCAATGTAGATTTGAAATGAGTGAGATATGGTCAAAACAAAACAGCACACACAACCAGAAGGTTCTGGCCAGAATACCAAAACAGAGACAGTGTTGAGTCAAACGTGATTTTCAACACCTTAGGCTAACAATAAAATTGCATGGCATACATGGTTTGAAACTAGACTCAAAAAGGAAAAGAATGGTGTATGATTTGGCACAAAACAAACGTCAAATGACAGAGATATAGACAACACAAAACAACACAACTTTCTGGAAATTGAAAACAATGAAACAGAAACTATGGTTTTCGAGTTTTTGAGGTGATTTCAATTGTTTCACCAAGAAAACGATTCAAAGCTCACAAAACCAAGAACTTAAGCTCTGATACCAAGTTGATGTAGATTTCTTAAGCAATTGAATAAGTTCCCAAGATTGGTTTAGTGAGCATACAACACAGTTGGAGAATTCAAGCTCTAGTTCGGTGTTGTTTAGTGAATGGAACAATGATAATCATGGATTTGCAAAGTGATGAACACAAGAAAACACTTCACATATAGATTATCAAAAATACAACAAGATTGATACAATGATGGAGAGATAGAGAATGGAAACAAAGAGTATTATCGAAGGCAATACAAGATCGAATCTAGACTAGGCACCCCTAATGAACATATGTCATTAAATTCACCTAGCTACTTACAAAACCTTGAAATTAACCAAGCTAACCAAGACTTCTAATACTCAAAAGAAGACTTGTAAACTTCTTACCAATGCCCACAAGTGTGCAATGATGACCAAAACCACCAAGGAGTTGGAATTGAAGTTGAGAAGCTCTCAAATTTGGATTGAATTTTCATGTAGGTTGATGATTCCTTGTAGTTTCAGCCACATTATATAGAAGGCCAGCAAGAATAAGTCCAACAAAGCTAAAGTACACACCAAATAAAGAAATACAAAGCTAAAGTTCACACCAAATAAAGAAATACAATATAATACTTAAAGTAGTGGGATTGATTCTTCATGTTTTGTGGGTGGGTTTCATTTTCAGCCATGTTTTGTGGCTTTGATTCTTCATGGCCGAAAATCATTAGTTGGCTGCCATGTTTTGGTGGATTTGATTATTGGCCAAGAATTATATATCTTCCACCTTTGAATTTTCAAATAAGGTTTCCCTCAAATTGGCATCTTGCCCTCCAACTTCTCCTTAAATGCATTTTGACCCTTCCAATTGTGATCAAAGGTAGATTGACCTCCTATCCTTTCAATTGACCGAGAATGTAGTCCCAATGTGAGATTTGATGGTTGAAATTGATTGTTCATGGTGATCATGGTGATCATGGTCACCCACGGTTTTGCTTCTTCCACCTTGCGGTCCTCTAGTGCTTGATCAACGTATCCATTAATTGCTTCCTTCAATTTCTTTGTTTGAAGACGAGTCATGTGTTGCTTAGGTTCTTGCTTAGGTCCTTATTCTCCCAGTGTTGCAGCAGTATAGGTCGAAGATATCCATGCATGTTCCCAGCGAAAAAGGCGAGGATTCTGCGCTTGGAAGGAGGCTCTCCCCCAAATACAAGGGGATTCTCAACTAAGCGCACAAACGTAGTTGCAAGAGACAAGTCTTTGCCAAATTGGAAGCCTTGTTTGATGTCAGCATTACATAAAGCTCTAATGCAATTGGCCATGATCTGTCTTGTCTCTTCAGGAGCCTGCATCAATAAGTATATATGCATAAAGATGTTTCACTAAGCTGGAAAGAATGCAATACTCTCTCCGTCCCATATATAGAGTCGTGTTTCAAGTTGCATCTTATGACTAAGAAACAGTTGTACCACTGGATCTCTTTAATGGGACGGAGGAGGACTAGAGTAGTGTACATTATTGAAACATACCATGTCATGACAGGCTACAATGAAATGGTCAGCTCCTCCAGTTCTATTCCAGAATGAGTATCTGCTCTTGATTAGGCTGAGGTAGTTATTCAAATATTCAACCAAGTTAGTCTGACTCTGAGATTCTGGCACATACAGTGTCTTCTTCAACACCCAAGAACTAAAAGGAAGATAAAATATGTGAGCTTTTTTTGGATTTTCAGTAACAAATTGTTGGCTTTCATTGAGCTGCTTCATGAACCATCCCTCAGAAGAATATGTTCCTCTAAGCAATGGAGTGTGGAAAATAGGTCTTTCTCCTTCCTTATAGATGTAAACCTTGAGAGTCTGCTCCATTAATTCATAGCTCCTGCATTTGTTCCGACACAAGACTGAAATAATTGTGTTGTCCACAACTGACACGGCCACACTTAAAAAGTAAGGACATGAAGGGAACAAATGGCATCCAATTAACTATTTTAGGTGTTGTACATTGACATCTAAAGTACTACATTTGTGAACATGGACTCTTATATTGGAACAAAGGCAGTAGATCATCCAAATTAACAGTGCACAAGAAAATAAATTTACACTACTTGCCTTTTGAACATTGAAAAGTTCCGAAACAGGGGAGCATATAGGCTGGGAATGGGATCATTATTAACGCTGGGGGAGCTCTCAATAAGAGATTTTGCAAGCAACAATTGTTCATCAGATTCCGAAGTCCATTGTCGTTTCTAAAGAAAACAGGTAGAAAACAAAGGAGAAGATATTAATATGGATTCAACAGTTTGTGCAGAGATTTCATATCACTGTTGTACCTTAGAATGATATGAATTGTGGCTTGAGATGAGCATATCATTCATCTCTGAAAGTGACACTACTTCACTTTCAGATCTGCTAGATTTTTTCTTCACTTTCCAGCTACTATTCGCAGAAGAACAGTCGAGTGAAGGTGCAAGATCAGTCCTTGAGACAATATCCCTGGAATTTAAGCCATTAGAAGAGGTCAAATCCCTGTCACTTGATGAACTTCCATCTGAGAAATCGCCCCCCGAAGCAACTTGATCTTTGCCATCATAGAATAAGGAAAAGAAAGCATTTCCATATAGAAGTTCAAAATACTGTACTGATAAAACCACAGCAAATGATACTAGTAGTGCCACCATCAATAGGAGCCTCCTATTCTCCACCAGCCTTCCAAGCTGAGATTTAAAATTGTTCATGTTGAAGTAGCAACTCTCAATAAACCAGCTTGCTTTTCCTCGGTTTTCAAATCCAGTTATAACTCCAGTCTCTTGAACAAATCATCAAACAGGTAGATGAAGACCATTTTCATCTGTTTAAACAAATTTGATTTTTGTGAAGTTAGTGTTGGAAAATAGTTTGTAATATTAAATGGTGAGACAAACAATTTTGTGAAAAAAGTGTCTGCAACGCTGCAACTTTTTCTTCAAGTGTTGCAACCAATTTGATCTTTCTTTAACTAAGTAGGTGTTTTTGGTCATAAGCAGAAATCTTGTATTCTTATTCTTGTCAAAGCAATCAAACAACTTAACCATGTTAGCAAGTATAGTGGGGGCAATAAAGTGATAAACCAGGGGCAGAGCTACATTGGTTCTTTGCCCTACCTCAATTTTTACAAAATACCCCAAATTTTGTATAAAAATTACAAAAAAAATAGATAAAATAGCTGATTTTACCCCATCAAAAATTCACCCAATTATAATTAGTTATTTTTACATTTTTTCACACAAATTTTTTAATACTGTATAACTTTTTTTCCCTATAAATTTTGCCCCACCTGACCTTGGGGCATAGCTCCGCCACTGCAATAAACTCTTTAACGAAAGTGATTCCGCACTTTAGACTCAGAATTTTTGTCCAGAAATTCCCCGTTCTTGTTGGTACAATATTACAAATGTTCTTTGTGATCCCTTTTGTTTTCTAAGAGTTTCATTTAAGTCTCCTAACCCCCAAATTACCTAGCAACTTCTATTTCAATACGCAGAACTTTAAATCAACCAAGAGCTAAAGAAACCCCAATTAAAACTAAAAAACGAAGAGAAGAAGCGATAACAAAAAAGGCTCAGAAACCAGAAATGATTCGTGCAAATGATAGAAACCGACAGAACCCAGTTGAAAATGATAAAACTTTAAAGCTTAAACGAACCTGTGGAAGCTCGAAACTTGATGAATAGTGAAATCTACCAGAAATTTGTTGCTCAAAAGAACCCAAATCAAATCCTGAGGCCGCCCTTCTTCTCCTCAATTGCAGAGGAAAAAGAAGGATTGCAATGCCGACTAATTGTAACGTTGAACTTAGAGAGATTGTTCCTTGTACACGCCAGCATATTATAGTATTATTCATCGGTTGGAGTTTTGGTTAAACCAAAAATAAAATTAAAAAAATACAAGTCTTCCTCTACAAATGCTGTTGCCAATTTTCTATTGGCGAAAACAGAGAAGGAACCTAGGGGTGGGCACGAATTGGTTTCCTCGAATTGTGGTTTCCTCGAATTGGTTTCTTCGAATTTTAAATTTTTTTTGGCCAATTCAAAAACTAAACCTAATTCGATTTTAAACTGAAGAAACCAATTCGAATTTATAATTCGAATTCGGTTTTAAACCATGGAAACCAAATTCACAAAATTAATTTCATAATCAATCGTACGATACGCGATACGTATCATAAAATACCAATTTCGATACGACTCGTATGAACATATCGAAATTGGTAGTGAATCATACAAAATTCTGAATTTTGTACGATTTAATACAATTTTTAGTGTCGTACAACTCGGGACGAGTTTTTCCTCCCCTTTATATTTTTAAAATTTTCAAAATATTTCGAGTTGAATTTTAAAAATTCAACTCGTGCTTGTCCAACTCAAGCTCAAATGGCTAAGGAGTAGTTGGGACATGTGCATTCACATCTCAACATAGCCGTTTTGTTTAAGAGAGCATGCTGCGGTTCGGCCATCTTTTATAGGAGTTCAAGCACTCCACTCATTCATGTAAATCCGATGTGGGACAAATGTTTTCTCAGCCTTGCCCTGCCCTTTCCGAACATATTTATTTATTTAGATATGAAGTTTACTACATCTGCTGGGCTAGTTTAGTGGTTAAGGTCTTTTCTTCTTACATAGTGCTTGTTTGTTCGAATCTTGCTGCCCACATTATTCTTTCCCATATTTTTTTAATCTATTATTAATTGTTTTCCTTTTATCTCTTGCTAAATTTCCTTTGTTTTTAACTAATCATTCTGTCTTTCTTTTTTTCTTCCTTAAACCATTTATTATAGAAAACAATCAATTATAATTTTATACTTATATATGTATAACTAATATATATATATAATTATGATATGTTTTTAATATATATTCAATATCTATAATTTTTGTATTATATTATTATATACAAACGTATCTTACGATACGATACACGATACGATACGCGTATCGTAAAATCGCATTTCCGATACACGATACGTATCTCGATTCGACAACTATGGTTTGAACAAATAAATCTAGCAGCAAACTCTTCTAGAAAAATAAATCTAAGTTCACCCTCTCAATCACATGGAGGAGGACAAGAACATAAAGAAAAACGGAGAGGGAGGAGAGGTGGGAGGGAACTGAACTCGGGGAGGCGGCGGTTGTGTGATAATACTTTAGAGATTAGGTTTTAGTTTTACTCATTAGGTAAGCTTTAGCCTTTAACTTTATGACATCTTTATCAATTTAAAATATTAGCTTTTAACTTTATGATATCTTTATCAATTTAAAATATTAATAAAGACTTTAGGTGGAAAAAAAACTAATAAATATTAATAATAAAACTAATTCGAATTCGGTTTGGTATTTGGTTTGAATGCCCAATTCGAAAACCAATTCGAAAACCAATTTCATAATTCGAATTCGGTTTCAAACCAAACCTAATTCGAATTCAGAATTCGAATTAGGTTTTTTCGAATTCGGTAAATTCGAATTCGGTTCGAATTTCGAATTGGCCCAAACCATGCCCACCCTTAAAGGAACCCCATGGCTTAATTTTTTATTCGAGAAGAATATATATATCAGACCAGATCATTTATCCAACCAAATCTAAGTTCTACCTCGATCACATGAACAGCAGCAAGTCACAAAGTTAATAGTTCACGAGTGGTAGAAGCCATCTTTTAAGCCGTATTATCTTATATAGTGCAATAACTGCATAAAATAACGTTTCTGCTAAAAAATTACTATAGTGTAAATCAATATAATACTAAGTATATAATATAAAGACAAAACAAAAGAGTAGAGAGCAAAATGGTGGTAAAACTTTTCTATTATTTCATTCGTCATCTTTTCGACGACAGTTTTAGGAGTTCTTGATTACATCTGAAATGTTTAGTGTTCCTTTCTAAAACATTTTGGAAAACATAATCTATATATGGAAATCCTAACTTTAAAGCACATAAAGGGTGTACTTGGGACGAGAATACTATTTATATTTATTTTTATTTATATCCCTATTACTCTTTTTGTTCCATCATAAAAATTCATTTTCTAATACTATTTTTAGTAGGATTAATTACGCATAACCCCCTATGCTAAGGTTGCTGATGATCCTTCTATGGTTTAAAAAAATATAAATAGCCCCTTATGCTTTTTCAAAATATGTAAAGTGGACAGAAAATGTTAAATTTAACAATTTTGTTTAAATTTCTACTTTTACCCCTACATAGTTAATAACTTTTTTTAATCATATAATACAACTTTAGTTTAAATTCATTTGGGTTCTATTTTTTGTTTTCTCTTTAAAAATTGCATGTCATTTTTTTCTTCTTTTTATTTGCAAATTTTAAATTTTATTTATTTTTATGTTCCAGTATTTCCTTGTCCTTTTTATAATAAAATTCATATCTCACCAATACTTTAATTTTCTTTTTAATTTTACAAAATTTAATTTTGTACATAATTTTATGCTTTTCTGTTTTTAGTTCAAAAACAATGTTTTTCTTTTGTTTTGCTTTAATATTTTAATTTTTCTCAGTTTTTGTTTCTTTTTTCTGTTTTTTTTTTTTCAAAGCAATGGGGAAAATTTTGATTCCATGGGGGTTGAACATAAATTATCAGAGTAAAGCAACTTCTTCTTCTTCGTGCACTTCTTTGGAACAGAGTATGAGGCTGCTTTATTCGTCGGAGAACAGAGCCTTGCTTTTCTACGCCGTTGCTTTATTCGTCTTCATTGGCCCACCCGGATGAGCCTTCCTGGGTTGACGGAGCCCACCCGAATTTACTCCCTTGTGCCTTTTTCTCCTCTTCCGTTAGCCCTTCCATTTTTTTCCAATTTGACGGCGGCGGCTGCGAACCTAATTTTTCTCAGCTTTTAAATACTTTCGTCGGAAAGACGGAGAAGAGGTTGGAGCAGTCAACAGCCACCTCCACTAATTACCGCCAATATCCAATACTTCCACCATTCCAGTTATTACCGTCGCCGTCGCCGCCGCCACCACCATTTCCACACACTATCACAGCCCCCTCCCCGCCCTCGCCAACACTATTACCGTACCTCACCCTTCAACAACCCAACAACAAAACCCAATAGCTACACTAGTTGAACCCAAAAAATTAAAAACCATTAAAGGGGAAACTATTCCAGATTTGAAAAATTATCCTTTGCCGCACCGTCACTGTTTGTAGTTGGTCTCCGTAGCAAGATCTATTCCTATACCCTTTTGCGCAGCCAATCTTTTCCTCTCCTTCTAGATTTGATCGGTGTTGTCTTCTTTTTCCTCCGCTAAACCATCGTTATTATCTTCTTCTTCTTCATGGGGGTGAACCAAGCTTTAAACAATTGGGGAGGACATGAAGAAAGTCCATAAACAAAGGGGCTGCGTATAATCTTAAAGATGGTGATTGATAAAATTATCTTCAATTTGTTGGGGAGGGGAGATGATGAAGAATTGCAGGATGAGGTGTTAAGAATTTAGGAGAGTTAGGATTTTATGGTGCTGTAATGGTGTTGGCGGTAGGGTGATTCTAATGAGAGGAGGAATAAAGAAAAGAGCAAAAGGTCAAAATGGGGAGGGAAATATATAAAAAAAAAAATTTTTAGTGAGAAATGTCCAAACCATATCATTTCAATCAAACGCGTATTTTGTGGCATCTGGTGTACACGCGCTAGTTTTAACTTTTTCTGTCCACCTTACACATTTCGAAAAATATAAGGATGTCTTTTTTAACTTTTTGAATCATAAGAGCATCTCCAGTGGCTCTACCCAAAAAGTAGGTATTTTGTTGCCATATTATCTGTCACTTCACCTAATACCTATAACTATATTTCTCTCTAACAATTATACCCAAAAAGTAGGTATTTCATTGCCACATCATCTCCCACTATCAATTATTATATACAATGAAGGAAATGCAAATGAATAAAAAAAAGAAGCATGCAACGGCTATGCATGCTTTACCTGCCCCCACCCCTCTCTCTTTACATATAAACAAATAATAAAAAATTGTAAAGCCAACAAAACTGCCCTACCCTTCTCTCTTTTCTCCCCTTCTACCCAGGTAGAGAGTTCTCTACCTGGGTAGAGCCAGCTCATCTTCTCCCCAAACTCCCCAATGGTTTCTACCCAAAAATGGTGGGTAGATGCTGACTGCCATGTCAGCATCTACCCACCATTGTGGATGCCCTAAGGGGTGTTGGATATTATAATAATGATAACGTGATATAAGGTTGACCTTGTCTCCCACTGACGGGTTGACGGTCAGCGGACCTCGTCTGAACGACGTCGGATACAGTGCCCTGGGTGCGTGACAAAGGGTGTGAATATCAAGACTCCTTTATAGCATGCAGATAACACGTGTTGAGGCTAGAGAATGACACCCGATTATCTAACTTAGGCTACTGGAGCCTTTTCTACTTTTGGCCTAGTATAAATACTCAACGGTTTCCTAAATCAAGAGGTAATTAGATTCCACTTTAGCAAACTGATTACTCTCATATTTGATATTAATTTTGCCATCGGAGTGAAACAGGAGAGTTCTTCCCAAAAGCAGGTACCCAGAAGTGGAGGACGACGTGACGGGAGATCGTCGCTAAGGAGGGATCCAACAAGGGGGTCATCGATAACTTTCGCAAAGTAGATCCTTTTAACGGCTTTTTAGGAAATTTATAGGATTTTTGTGGGAAGAGTATTCATTGGGAGAGAAGGGGAATGTGTTGAGGATATATGTTGATTTTTCTTATTGTTTGGTCGTTATGGAAAGCCCGGACCAAGTTCTTTTTGGGAATGCCCGTGCTACTCCCATAGGAGTTCAAGGTAAGGTAGAACTCATGCTTTCAGACATTAACCGAGTATGGGGTTTTCTTAAGCAATCAGAATGGGATGATTTGTTGGTTTCTTCAGCCATTTTGCGGTCTCTTTGCCACAAGTTGGGTGTATCCCAAAGCTGGCCAGTTGGGTTTTTCCGCAACCTCTAGAGGTTAAAGTAAACATTGATGGATCGGCAACTGGGACACCTAGATTTGTAGACTGGAATTATAGTAAGGGATTCGGCGGGAACTATTATTGCAGCCGATGGTCAGTTTCTAGGCGGGAAGACAAATTTTTATGCAGAATATATGGCCTAATTGGTTGGAATTGAGGTCTGTGCTCGGCTCCAGCTCATGCACGTGGTTTTTTCTTTAGGCTCTCGGCTCATTTGGGACAAATTTCTCCCTTCTTTTAGCATTCAGTATAATTACCCGGGAGGAAATGCTCCAGCTGATGTTCTGGCAAGGCAGGGTTCAGCTTCTCATTGGACTTTGCGTATTCACAAGGGCGGGCTCTCCCTGCCACACTAGCGCAAGTAGTGCTCTCAGATTTTACACAAATTTCTTACATTAGGTTGTAGTGGTCTTTATTTTCAAGATGAATGTATTTGCTTTGAAAAATTATATTAAGTGGCATCTGCATCTTGCATTTTATATGCCAGGCTCATATATATACATCCCTCTAAAAAAAAAAATTCATTATTTTTAAAATTCTAATGAAGGGTCACCAAGCCCCCAACCACTTAATTGACTGTTTTCAAAAAAGAGAAAATGTAAACTTTTCTAATGAGACGAAAAGAATATTAATTTGAGGTTTCTAAAATTTGGTTCTAAGAAATTTTAAACTCTTACCTCGGTGAATAGTTGACTAAACCTATAGATTCAAAGGTAATGTTAGGAAAGGATTAGAAATTTTTACTGCTATTAACTTCATCATTTCTATGTTTGGATAATTGGAGTTACATTAAGGAAATGAAAATCCTTTTACCTAAACTACGACAAAAGAACACTTGGGGCTTGTTCTTTATAATGTATTAAACCCCGGTTTTGAAAACATGTTTTTGAAAAATAATTTTATAATGTAAAAAGTATATTGAAAATGATGAAAAATGATTATAATATATTAAATTTAATTTTGAAACAAAAAACAAAACAAAAACAAAAACATATAGAATAGTTCCGATATATACTCACTCCACTCTACAAAAAAGTCCAGTTTAAAAAATGTATAATTTATTACAGATTTGGAAAAATGGTAGTTTTGGTCCCCTTTGTTTGACTCCTTGGCAATTTGGTCCCTTTCATTTGAACTTTGGCATTTTTATCCCTTTTTGTTTACACATTTTGGCGTTTATTGTCCTTTTACCTGCAAATTTATGTCATTTGGGATGATTGTGAAAATTTATAAAATATTTAGGTCAAATTTAAATTATGAAATATTATTATTATTTTTTCAAAAACCAAGCAGAACTTCTCTTTTTAATTGAAAAGACATACTTTATTGCTTTTTAAATAATTAATGGATCATCCATGTTAATTTAGGCCTTTAATTATCTTTTGATGATATATCATTCAACCCTATGTATTTACTACAACAAATAAATGAAACCTAATTTTTATTTAGAGAATGATAAAAATGAAATAGAAAGTTTTATATAAATACTCTAAAGAAATAAAGTATGTTGTTTTTGGAAAACCAAAAACAAAAAAGTTATGTTTGAGTTTTTTTTTATTAAAAAAATAATTTAAATAAAATTTCATTAATTTAATTTTGACCTCAATATTTTTAAAATTTGCACCCCACCCCCGGCAGGAAAAAAAAACTGCAAAATAAGCTGTTGTAGGTAAAAGGCTACAAATGCTGAATGTGTAAACAAAAAGAAGTGAGAGTGTAAAAGTTCAAACGAAAGGGACTAAACTGCCATGAGGGCAAACAAAGGGGACCAAAACTGTTATTTTCCCTTATTAATTTTAAGGTATAACACCTAAAGTAGTTAACTTGTGACCATTTATTTCACTAATATCTTTACTTTTCGAGTGTAGATTAATTATGGACTACACATTATTATATTAGAAAATGTAGAAAGAATAAACAATTTGAAAATAAGTCTATATTATAACAAATAAATTGTGAAAGTAAACTAAGGGCTTATTGATAATTGTGCTTAATGTTTAAATTATTTAATTAAGCAATAATGACTTTTTCCTTGTTTGACAACGAAAATTCAAACATCTTAATTGATTAAGTAGTGCTTTTTTTAAAATAAAATTTTAAGCACTAAAATTTAACTTATTGCTTATAACTTTTTAAGCACTAAAATTTAACTTGTTGCTTATAACTTAATTTCCGCCCAATAATTTTTTAAATAACTTAATTTTATTTTTGATATTATCCCTTTCATTTTGTTTATATTGATTTTTATTATTATTCATATTGATAAATTATAAATAACTAACCTATTATTTTAATTAGCATACCACACCTTTTATTCATATTGAATTAACTATATATAACTCTTTTTAAACAAATTTTTATTTTAGTTTTTTATAATCAGCATACCACATATTTTATGTTTTTTATGATTATGTTGTCAAATAAATTTAATTGGTAATTTTTATTTTATTTTTATATTAAAATATTATTTGATAAATTATATATTTTACCTATTTCCATAAACATCATTCAATAATATATTTTATATTTATCATATATGATATTTTATTATAAAATTAAAATTGTGTAGGAATTAAAAATTAATGTAAGGGCAAAACTGTAAAGTTTTAATATTTCAGCATTCAAATGAGTGTATTTATCAGACAAGAATGAGTGAATCAACGTCATTATGATTCGTACGTTGAAACCTGAATTTTCAACATTCATATATAAGTTACTTAATCAATTCAGTATTATGGTTTGAGTATTAAATATTCAAATATAAGTATTAATTTTTATCAAATATAAGTGTGCAATAGAATGTCACTAGCATTGGTAAGGTTTTCAACACCGATTTTTTGGCCTCTTTAACATAGGATATTCGCTTTTTCCGTTGCGGTGTCAATAATAGGCGGTGACAATGATCTCAGCTCATTAGCACCGGTTATCCAGAAATCGGTGTTAAAGATCGCGGATATTCAACACCGATTATCATTAAAAATCGGTGCTAATTAAATTTGAAAAATTGGGGAAAAGACAAAGAGCTCATTCATATTTTTGTATTTTTCATAACTAGAGATCAAGATGTTTCACTCTAGTATGATGACGAAATAATGGCAGTAAAACTATGCATAGCAAGAAGCTCCGAAGAGCTTCAAATATATAAGAAGAAACTCCAAAGAGTTTAAACAAGTTAATGTTTTAAACTCTCTTTTTTCCAAGTTTTCAACCAACACCAACCACCATTCAAAAAAACATACTGAAGATTTGAGTGATGGGGCAGAAAACAACACCTGTAAATTATGAAAATATGAACAACCATTAAAACATGCTAGCAAACTAATAACCAAAAATCAGAAAGGAAAAAAATAGTAAAATCAGGAATTAGATCGAATCGGCCTGCAGGGAGGCCGATTCGATCTAAACACTTGAAAAAAAACCTAAATTCAATTTCAAGTTCTCAAAATTTTCAAAACATAAAGAAATTTTTTTTTCCCAATAAGAAAAACAAGGTTTAGATCGAATTGGCCTAAACACTTAAAAAAATCATATTCAATTTCAAATTCTCAAATCTTTCCAAAACAAAAATCAATTTTTTTTCCCAATAATCTAAATAGGGTTTAGATCTAAACCCAACTAGATCTAAATATTAAGATATAAAAACACAATGATCATGCTTTTAATACCCACAAAACAGAAGCTATAAAAAAAATAAAAATATAAAAAGGGTTTAGATCGAATCGGATTGAAGGATTCTCGATTCGATCTAAACACTTGAACAAAAATATGTGACATGTTCATGCTTTCAAAATAATAGAAATTTAAAAATATTTTAGATCAAATCCGACTGAAGGCCTATGGTTTCGATTTAAACACCAAGGAAAACGGTACTATAATGCAAAACGTATATTCGAAAGCACAAAAACATATAAACACTAAGAATTGTCGAATCAAAACCACAAAAGAAAAAGAAGAAGTTATCCCGAAAAAGATGGTTGATATTGCTTGCTTTCTCCGTCCGAACCTAAGAGATGACCTCTTCTTCTTTTCCTTTGTCGGAACATAAATAACCAAGCAAATATGGGTATTTAGACGCCGGCATCGATTTGAACGTCACAGGCAATGATAGATCTTGTCTCGACAGCAGCCTTGAACAGTGAAACATGTAGGGTTTAGAATTTTGTTCTACACAATACGTGAAGAATTTTGTAATACACATTTAACCAACGCTGAAAAAATAGGCAAATTTCTGATTTTTTGTATTCGTTCATTTTTTAATAAATTTTAACACCGCTAAGATAAATAACCGGTGTTAAAATTTACCGGTTTAGGATCATGTCGGTGTTAAATGGTATCATCGATGTTGAAGACCCTTTTTGTGATAGTGGTATATGGCATATGTAATGCTAGAGTAATTTTATATTCACATACAATAACAGATAAATAAATCTATGTAATTCACCATAGTAAAAAGCATTGTTGGTCAGACTCGGCAGCTTCACCAGGCTAATAATTACAAAAACCCGAAGGTGGGTTTAACAGGTCAAGACCCGGGGCGGACTAGGAATCGGTTCGACCCAACTGACCCCGGTTTTTCTTTTCAATTAAGGAACTTTTTAAAGTTTTTGGTTTTAGGGAGGTTGAACCTTGGTCTCCCATATAAACAACTAGAGTACTTACCACTAAACCACAATGATTTGTTTGATTATTTTATGAAAAATAGTATTTTAACTCATTTTTAATATGAATCATAGCCTTTCTAATAATATATTAATTGGACCATCTTAATTAATATTAATCTCATTGTAATTCCTTACTAGCTATAATTTTAAGACTATATAATTTTTTATTATCAAATTTTATCTTTTTTTCCTAAGAAAATGTAGTAATATAATTTTCAGAAAATAACTAATATTTTATAATTTATTTACTTATTGAGTTTTATAGTAATGAATTTTAATGTGTATGATAGTTGTAAAATTCGAAAAAAATATATAATTGTTGTGAAGAAAATATATTTTAACTAATACTATTTATATTATATATTTATTCATTTATTTATGATGTTATCCTGGTTGACCCAGGTCGTGCGACCCCTTAACCTCGCCGGATCGGTGTCCAGTCCAGGGCAAACAACATTGGTGAAAAGGAATGGCATCGGGTAAAGCACATTGCATTATTAAAGACAATCATATCTTACTACCTACCAACCTCATCAAGATAAGCGAGGTTGAGCTGAACGAGTTCGTGAGTTATATGCGTAGATCCAAATAACACTAATAATTAAACGGATAGGGTTAGGGTTAAGAAAGTCGACATATGAACCCACCAACCCAAACCCGCCACGAGAAATTCATACTATAACATGAAAACACAACACGAACCCGACAAGAACATGAAATGTTCGTGTGTTAAATGGCACGAATAATTAAATGGGTAAGGATAGGGTTGAGGGTTGTTAACACTGGAACCCGCCAATTCAAACACGACACGAATTGTCACCCTTATGTGTTGGGTTTTTTTCTTCCCAATACTGCAGCTTTTTCCCGCCTTTGTCTTCCTTTCCAGACAACAATAATAGGAAATATCAAAAAAAAAAATTTAAAAACTAATTTAAAATATATTTATAATCAAAAAATTAGAAAAAAAATAAAAACAAGCCCGGGAACGGCTCCCTGGGACTGCATTTAGTAAAAATGCATCCTGCATTTAACAACCCAACGACGTAACATGGCTTCTTACTAAATAAATACAGAAATTTGTGTTTAACGTGTCGAACTATCTGATCGCATGAGTATTAATTTTAAACTGAAAATTATTACTTGTATATTATAAAAACACGCATTCTAATTTTTAACTTATGATATATTACGTATTAAATTTAACTTTTGATGTATCAATTTTCGCTACTGATACATCACAGTTATAAATTTAACCTCTGATTCATGGCGTACTGAAGTTAGCAGGTGATGTATTTTTATGTAATGTCATTATGCTAAACATAATTTGCTTCCTCTACAAATTAAATAAATTCTTGTCTTATAAAAGCAAATATAAAAAGAATAATAAATATCTAAAATAGTTAAAATATCTCATATTTTAAAACAACAATAAAGTATTATTTAGTAATAGTATCCACGTACTCTTTATTTGATTTGACTGACAAACTAAAAATCACTACTAAATGTCCTCTCATATAATTTTGATTAATCAGTACGGTAATGCCAGGTCAACATCCTAATCCCAGTGCGGCCCATGGAAGAAGACATATAATTCACCAGATAAGGATAAAAACCGGCGATGCAATTTCCTTTTTCGCTTTAATTTACTTTCTTTTCCTCCATGGAAATTCAAGTTCACCCATAACAGTAATTTGTTGAAGCAATTCATCTGAAAGGTTTTACAACAGCAAATGCTTGTGCTTGTGCTTCGTAACTTTAATGGTAGAAAAAATCATCAATCATAACCAAAGAAAATTGGAGAGAAGAAAGCAGCAGAATCAAGGAATGATATGATATGACACTTGTTTTTTTACTTAAAAACTCAATTATTAGGCATGTTCAATCAAAGAACAATCAGCCCACCAGAAAAGAAATTCATACCATCATTATTATCTTTGACTGAATTTTCTCCACCTGCATCTCTCTCTCTTCCTTTTGATTTCACGTCACAGTTAGTTAATTATCCGTTTTTCAACAAAAGATTCCTCAATTTTGAATAATTTTCTGCTCACCAGTCACCCTCACCATGCAACTGAGGAGAGAGGCATTGCCAATTGAGTGATTCTTGGTGTTTCTTCCTTTAATTTTGCTCCTTATTAATTTGTTGTTTCTACTAAAGATTCATTAAAGGGCCATGGATTTTGAGTAACTTCTGGTGTTTCTACTAATTCTTCCGGTTTCCAGCTTCAACTGGTGAGTTTAAACTACATCGTTTTCACCAGGAATTCTGTTAATTTTTCTGGACTTTTTTTAATTCTTTCTTGTTGTTGGTTGTTCTTGGATGCGAAATACTTCTGGGTTGTGATCATTTCTTGTTAAGGCTTCTACTCTGGGTTTCTTGTTACCCTGTGTTGATTTAGTTCTTGTCCCAAGTTGATGCGTTACTGCAAATATTTATGTTCTGTTCTGTTCTTCATAGTTAGTTATTGGATCATGAATTTAAATTTGAGTTAATTTGTTGGAAATCATATCTCAACCCCTTCATTCTACTAGCAAATGTTTTCTTGGAAATTGATGCGCTTCGGTGTGTAAATTTATTCAGAGGAACTAAAATTCTTGAAAGCAATTTTATCAATTATAGATTGAGTAGTTTGACAGTCACCTTTACGCAGAGGTTTTAAAGAACTCGAATTACTTTGATATTCTGATGCCTCAAAAAGCTAAGTAATTCGAGTTCTTCAAAACCCCTGCAAGTTTTTGACTGCATCTTGCTAATCTTCAATCTTATTTTGTGTAGTTATTTCACCTTTTGGATTAATAATTGCATAGAGATCAAATTTGGTTGAAACAGATGAAAATGGACTTCATTTACCCTGTTAACCAGTTAATGATTTGTTTTAGAGACTGGAGTTAAATGGCTGTGAAAACTGAGGAAATGCAAGCTATTGTTTACAAACATGGTGGGCTTTTCTAGAGGTGTAAGAGCTTCAGTTGGTTGAGCTGTTACTTCAACATGTACATTAAATATCAGCTTTCCAGGCTGGTGGAGAATAGGAAGCTCCTATTGGTAGTGGCACTATCATTTGCAATGGTTTTTTCAGTACAATATTTTGAGCTTCCATATGGAAATGCTTTCTTTTCCTTGTTTTATGCTGGCAAGGATCAGGTTGCTTCGGAGGGCAATTTCTCGGATGGAAGTTCATCAAGCAGCTTCACTTTAAGTGACAAGACTTTGACCTCTTCTAATGGCTTAAATTCCACAGATACTAATGGGATTACTGATGGAAAAGAAGCAATTGGAGAACATTTTGTTGATTCTCTTGATGTTGGTTCGGGTAGCGGCCCTGTAGATGAATCTCCATCTGAAGATTTCATAGGAGTAAACAGCACATTTACAGTGACAGATGTAAGAGGTGTTAATGTCCCTCTTCCAGAGAAGGCTTTGGAGGATCCTCAAAATAAATCAGCATCAAACAATGGAACTGCAGAAACCAGTGTTTCAATTTCAACCTCTTCAATTACAATACAATCATCAGATTCACTACCTCCTTTTCGGGCTCCAGGAGGCATGGAAACCAATTCAAGAGCTCCTATTGTCTCAGTTGATCCCACGGCATCTTCTGTATACAAAGATGCAGGCCATACATTACAGAAAACTGGAAGTCCTGGATTTTTAAACACTGATGTTGCACCTCCACTCAACGATAGTAGCCACAAAGTGAATAATGAATCTAAAAGCTCTGAAAGTGCAGCAGTCTCATTTGCCGAAATGGATGATATGCTCATTTCGAGTCTCACTACCTATCACGCTGAGGTACAACAGTTATTCTTGTGAGATATGAAATCCCTGCAAAAACAATTTCATCTATCTTTGTATCTTCTGCTTGCCTGAATACTCTTTCTCTTTTCTGCTTATTTTCCATGTTGTCTTTAGATGCCTAGATGGACTTCAAAATCTGATCAAGAATTGTTGCATGCAAAATCTCTCATTGAGAGCTCCTTCAGTGTTCGTGATGAACCCAACCTACATGCTCCTCTGTATCGAAATTTCTCAATGTTCAAAAGGCAAGTGAAAATTCGCATGCACACTGTTGGTTTCGATTTTGTATGGTTTCGTTACCTCTCCTGTTGTTTGTTCTCCAAGCTTTTTGGATGATCTAGTTGTTTATCAAATGACATGAATGCCTTTTGAAAGTACTGTGTAGTGTGTACTAGGGTGTAAATTACTCACCTGAAGAACCTACCTGCACCCTCTAGCCTTTGAGAATTTTTTGCTCACTTACAAGGCAAGAACCTACCGAAAGTTCTTTTTGTTTACAATTGTTTCTTGCTTTAACAAAAAGTTGCACTGCATTTTTTTTTTGTTGCCATTCATCGTAAGTTCTCCTCTGCATTTAGGCCTCTAGACTTTTGATGCACAAAGGGGCTGGATTCCTCACCAGCCTCTTTTGCTTTGGTGTAAAGGCGAGCCCAGCGCAAATAGTTCCTTTGCATCTTTAGATTTGTTTTCGTCATTGTTTAACAATGGAGGTATTGTATCTATTAGGTAAGCCTGCTGTTTTTCGAAGTTAACCAGTTATGCGTACAATGTTTTTCACCATCATTCATTTCAACCAAGTAGGCCTGAAGATTCTTGATAGGATTGTGCAATGTTTTTATTAAGATACCTTATTTTCAACTGTAGGAGCTATGATTTAATGGAACAGACTCTCAAGGTTTATATCTATAAGGACGGAGAAAGGCCAATTTTCCACACTCCATTGCTTAAGGGAATATATGCTTCTGAGGGATGGTTCATGAAGCATCTCAAAGCAAGCAAAAAGTTTACTACTAAGAATCCGAAAAAAGCTCATTTATTTTATCTTCCATTTAGTTCTCGGCTGTTGGAGGTGACCCTGTACGTGCCGAATTCTCACAATCGCACGGGTATGTATCAACGTTTGAATGACTACATCAGCCTAATCAAAAGTAGGTACTCCTTCTGGAATAGAACTGAAGGAGCTGACCACTTCCTTGTAGCCTGCCATGACTGGGTAATGTTTCTTTACAGCTTAGTTTACAAGGTTTCTCTTGATGCAAATGTTTTCTCTACTATTTAAAAAGCTGTAAAATGAGTGTCTTTGACTGATACTAGGCCCCGTATGGTATCAAAGTTTTGTTCAAATCTTGGTTTAAATTTTGGTTTCGATTGGTTTTAATAATATTAAAAACGTACTGAAAATGTAAAAAGATGTGTTGAGAATGATGAAAATTTATACAGGCCGTATCCTGTAGTTTATTTCTACCTTGTAGAATATGATTTACCTTCCAGTCTTATTGATTGTAGCTGGTGTTTGGGTTCTGAAGGAAACTGGCTGGAAATTTTGTTTCCCCTTTCTGCATACTAATCTTTAATATAAGTCTGTGATTGAAACTATACTAATTCATGCAGGCCCCTGCAGAGACAAAATGGACTATGGCCAACTGCATTAGAGCTTTATGTAATGCTGATATCAAACAAGGCTTCCAATTTGGCAAAGACTTATCTCTTGCAACGACGTACATTCGCTTAGCTCAGAATCCCCTTAAAGCAGTTGGGGGTGAACCTCCTTCCAAGCGTCGAATCCTTGCTTTTTTCGCTGGGAGCATGCACGGGTACCTCCGCCCTATTCTGCTGCAACATTGGGAGAAGAAGGATCCGGATATGAAAATTTTCGGCCCAATGCCTGTTGTAAAGGGCCAAATGAGTTACATTGAGCACATGAAGAGAAGCAAGTATTGCATATGTGCAAAAGGCTACGAAGGTAACAGTCCACGTGTTGTAGAAGCCATATTTTATGAGTGTGTTCCTGTGATCATATCTGACAATTATGTGCCGCCTTTCTTTGAAACTTTGAACTGGGAATCATTTGCGATTTTTGTTCTGGAAAAGGACATCCCGAATTTGAAAAACATACTCTTGGCGATTCCTGAGAAGAGGTATTTATTGTTGCAGAGGAGGGTAAAGCTGGTGCAACAACATTTCCTTTGGCACCCTAGCCCTGTAAAGTATGACATTTTCCATATGATACTCCACTCAATCTGGTATACAAGAGTTTTACAGTTAGGCTCTAGCTGATACATTTGGGACTTTAGGTATAGTTACCACCAATGTATTTTATAGTAGTTATATTCAACAGTTTCTTGTAAAGTTTTGGTGGTTAAAAGGTGTATAAGTAGATGTAAATAGTTATACATATTTGCATTATCTCAGCAATAAATGGCCCCTCTTTTCTTTGCCTGTGTTTGCATATCATGTGTAACTTTATGATTGTCTTGGGTGTGAGATTTCTTTTTCTTTTGACTGCTGTTCAGTGATTGACGGGGTTAATTGTCCTTATTATTAATTTAGTGGGAAAAGTTACATAAAAGGAAACTTTATACGTCTTACCTTAAAGAAATTTTAATGTATGGTTTACAAACAATGTGTGAAGTGATGCAATATTATGCTTGCCTTCACCCAAATAATGCGTGCAAATGATGCATGTATGCAAAAATACAATATTTTGTGAAGGTTTACAATGTACAAAATGAATTTGGGCTAGTATGGAATTCCCTCTTGAAAATGTGTTTTGGGAGAAAAATAGTAGGTTTCAAACTCAAAATATGTATGGAATGCATTTTGAAATTTGGGTCCTGATTGGAATAGCTTTGAAAAGATGATTTTGGGTTGCATTTGGGTGGCCCAATCTTCAAAGTTTGTTTGGAATGCTGCTCAACTCATCTCATTTTTGAAATCACTTTTGAAACTTGTTTGGCATGCTACTGTAGAAAAATAACCCAATAATTATAAGTGCAAATGTTGAATACTATTTATAAAAATGGTTAAAATATTAAACAAAGATAAATAAAGAACAGTATTGATTTTGTTACTATTCATGAATAATTTATGTGATACGATTCACGAGTTTCGGTATTAATTAATGCATATTTAGAAATAAATAATGGACCTAGAAGGAAAAAATATCTACCTCGTATAATCAACAATGATGTTAGTAATTTAAAAGTAAATTTTTGATGCGTTTTAAGAAATAAAACATAAAAAATAAACCCACAATTGAACAGTAATTATGTTGTACTATTCACAAGTATAATCACCAATGATGTTAGAAATTTAAAAGTTTCTTTAATGTGTTAAAAAAAATGAAAAAAAATAGTTGGGAACAATAATTATGTTAGTAATTTAAAATGATCTTTCATGTGTTTATAAAAAAAATCACTAAAAAAATTTGAGAACAATAGCTATGTGGTACTATTCAAAAATAAATAATTAACATAGAAGAAAAATATATCAAGGTCATATTATCACCAATGTTTGTACTAATTTAAAAGTATCGTTGATATTTTTTTTTATAAAAATATTATAAACTAAAATTTAAAAAATTAAAGAAAAATTTTTGGAAAAAAATTAAAATAAATAAAATTTGTGAACAGTAATTATGTAATACTATTTATGGGTATCGGAATAAATTATTTCAAGTTTAGAAATAAATAATTAACCTAAAGAAAAAATCTCAAGTTCATATAATCAGCATGGATATTAGTAATTTAAAAGTATCATTGCTAATTTTTTGAAAAAAAAATTAAAAAGAAAAATAAAATATAATTTAAAAATTTTGAAATTTTGAAATTTTTTTCTAAAAAAATTATTTTTGAAAATTTTAAAAATAATAAATAATAAATTTTTGAATAGTAATTATGCGATAGTATTCACGAGTATGGAAAGTTGGAGGTAAATTTGCAATGCCATACAATACCCAAAAACATATATTGAAATACATTCCAAATTATATTTAAAGAACACATTCCAAATAATATCTTAAAACATATTTCAATACACACTTCAAAATATATTTCAAAAACACCTCAAGAAACACATTCCAAACAGGGCCTTGATTAGGAGTGGGCATCGAATCGGTTTGTAGTTTATTCGGTTTCCTCGAATTGGCTTCCTCGAATTTTAAAATTTTTTTGCCAATTCGAAAACCAAACATAATTCGATTTTAAACTGAAGAAACCAATTCGAATTTGTAATTCGAATTCGGTTTTAAACCATGGAAACCAAATTCACAAAATTATTTCCATAATCAAAATTTTAACACAGTAAGGCTTATCATTCCATAAGTGTGGGGGGGGGGGATTTCAAAACAAAAAAATAAATTGTCTCAATGTGTACTTTCAGGAGAATGATCATGTATCCGACTTAAATTTACTGATCCTGACTCAATTGACTCTGCCATCACTACCTCACATGCCTCTGTACTATCAGGCAAACCCAACATCATTCCCTCCAACTCCTCACCAATACCACCGCCGGCAACTTCATTCAGATTGCCGGGCAAAGCAGAAGCAGCAACCTCCTCGACGCTAGGTGATTCCATTTCTTTTGGGGGCACGAGCACAGAGTCGCTGCTGATATTGGTGTCGCGCTCAGCCAGGCTCAGGCTCAGGCTCAGGCTCATCCATAAGCAATGTTGTTTGGCCCACCCCGGCAACCGACCCGGATAAGCCAAAGGGTCGCACGACCCGCGGGTCAACCCGAGTTGACCCGGGTCAACCCATGGCTGTGGACATTTCACTAGGGCTGAGTGGCGCAAATAGCAGCAGAAAGATGAAGTAGGACTCAACATAGCAGCAGAAACCATTAAAGAGGCGAGCGGCCGCGGTGGCGCAAATTACGTCGGAATTTTCAGATTGCTCAATTAATCATCCTGCTTGTGCATCAGCTCGAAAATGCAAATTCAACACCAAGAAAGATAGCAATGGAACTGGCTTTTCCACATTATCTTTCTTTTGTTTTTTGTTTCAAAATTTTCTCATCTTCTTTCTCGCTCCTTCCCTCTGTTTGTTACCGTCAAAATCAATTCAGACATCCAACAACACCTATAGGCATATGCATTAAGAGAGGCGTAGCGAAGTAAAACAAGAAACTTGAAACATACCTTCCTCAGTACGAAAATCAAAGAAATTGAGCGGCAGGGAGAGTTCGGACGTAGAGCAGCTGGAACTGGAGCCAGAACCCTGCAACGCAGCCGCAGCCACCGCGGTGGAATCTTTCCTCCTATCATCACCGAACTCCGCCATCTGTCGCACCACCGGCTTAAACGCAGGGCAAAACACTAAGCCGCAAGGAGTAGAATTGCCGGAAAACACAGAAGAATTCCTGGAACTGGAAGCAAAAGTGAACCGAGAGAAAGAGAAGACAGAGTAGGGCTTGAATTTCCCAGCATTTTCCCCCTTTCCGAATTTAATTAAGGTAAATCAAAAAAAAAAAAAAAGGGGAAAAACCCAGGGTCGAGCGGGTCACGACGGGTCCCGGGTCACCCCGGGTTTTGACCGGGCGTGACCGAGTCACGCCATTTCCGGGTCTCCCCTGTTGTTTGGCCCGGCAAGGCCTACGGGTCGACCCGCCGGGCCGGGTCGGGGCAAACAACATTGTCCATAAGCAGTCCACCTCCATGATGCTTATCAATCACAAACCAATACAAAGTACACTAAACAGTAAGAAACAGCATTCCAGAAGTAGTCCAACATGCTGCGGGAAAATATAAAAACACAAATACAAATCAGTCCATACTTCGTTCACGTTCGTTCAGTACAACAATACTAAAAAAAACAACCTAATCAATGACATAGATCCTTCAAAGTCTAATTCAAAGCTCCACCGCATCCACCTATTCATGAAAAGGCCAAAACTAATCACCTATCAATTAAAACCTTAAAACCATCAAAGATCCACAAATTATAACTAAATAAGCAACTATTGAACTTAGAGAAGAGAAACAAACTTTTACCAACATACACTATTTAGTTCTTGTACCTATTTTGCTGCTCTAAACATCAACAACAGTAGATTCAGACATTGTTTGTTGTATCTCTGCAAGATATTGGAAAAATATTAAATCATTAATTTATAATTCATATATGAAAGTTAGGAAATGAGTTTGAGAAAGGAAAATAAGGTACCTTCTTCAAACTTTTCAAGATCTTCAATGTTCTCTTCCACATTGACTGAAAATTCTTGTTGACGTAGCCAATCTTGAGTACATATCAGTGCTTGCACAATTTTTGGAGTTAAAAAACTCCTAAAATTATCAAGAACCCTCCCTCCAGTGCTAAAGGTAGATTCAGAAGAAACTGTAGTAATTTGAATGGATAACATATCACGAACCATTAAAGATAATATGGGATAAGCTGGGCTCTTTCTCTTCCACCAATCCAATATAGAAAATGTTGAACTCTCAAGAACATGTTTATCCTCCTCATCATCCTCATTCAAATATCTCTCCAATTCTGATTTTGTGTTCGTAAAAACACCAGAATTTGCCTTTCTTCGTTTCAACTCAGCAAGATTTCTTTCTTTGATTTTCATTAGAGGATATGTATTGTCTGAACTTGAAGTTGTCAAAGTAGAAGATGAACTAGAAGGGGCAATATCCATGGATGATTGACTAGAATACATCCTCTTATATTCAAGAAAAAGCTTTTTCAAAGTTGTCATAACCTTGTCAGCAACTAAACTACCTTTATCCTCACCAAACATATCTTGAAGAGCAATCCCATAATAATCATATTTGGTTCTAGGATCAAGTACAGAAGCAGCAAAAACCAAAATATTAAAATTTTCAACGTTGCCCCAATACTTGTCAAATTTTGTCTTCATTGATATTGCCATATCTCTAAGTAACTCATCTTCACTTAGCATGCTATCTTTCAAGACTCCACAAAGGCAACCAACATCATCCAAGTAAGCATTAGAAGTGACATACTTTGAACCAGAAACTTTCAAAGTGATAACATAAAAATGTTCAAGAAAAACAACTAATCTCCTAACAGTACTCCAATCCGAAGAAGTTGGAAACCCAGGCCCAGGAGGTTTGGTCTGTTTATTAAACTCTTTAGAGTCGGGATGTTCTAACTCTTCTCGAAAATTTTTATCCTCCATATCCAACCTCTCAAAGGCTCTCTCATACTTTTCTGCCACGCTCAACATGAGATATGTAGAATTCCATCTTGTAGCAACATCTAAACACAATGATTTTGTGGAATCACATTTTTCAAATTCAGCAAACCCCATAAACTTTCTTTTTCGAGCTGGTGATTGCCTAACATACTTAACTGCTGCCCTTACTCTTGTAACTGATATAGCATGTTCTTTTAAGTCTTCAGTAACAATCAAGTTGATAATATGAGCAACACACCTTACATGCATTAGTTCCCCTTCTAAATAACAGTTACCCCCCCCCCCCCCCCCCCCCCCCCCCAAAATTATAACTCTTTTTCTTCAAATAGTCAATTGCCTTGTCATTGGAACTAGCATTGTCAACTGTGACAGTGAAAACATTTCGCAAACCCCAATCAACCAAACATTTCTCAATAGCAACTCCAATATCAACCCCCTTATGACTTAATACATGACAAAAATTTAACACTTTCTTCCTCAATTTCCATTCATTATCAATAAAATGAGCAGTGAGTCACATTTAATTAATCTGTTGCACAGATGTCCAAGTATCCGTAGTCAAAGAAATACCCAAAGCTGAATGTTTCAATTGTGATTTTAACTTAGCCTTTTCATCAATAAACAATTAATAACAATCTCTAGTAACTGTTCTTCTAGATGACAATGCAACTAAGGGTTGAGTTACTCTCATATAACGTCTAAAACCTTCATTTTCCACAAATTTGAACGAAAGTTCATCAATAACAATCATTTCAGCTAAAGCCTTTCTAGCACACTTTTGATCAAACTTCCATGATAATAAATTAACTTTTCTGTCTCCACTCTCTTCAATATCACAACTAAGGGTTAAATTAGTTTGAATTGATTTCAGTTTGTTGCTAGGATTTGCAGTGCAATCATTCACATGACCACGCAAAGTAGAAGTCCCACATGCTTTAGAAGAACAATTATACTGTTTTCCACAATAATTACACTTGCACTTTTTATTTTCATCTTCAGTAAAGTGCTGCCAAACATCTGACCTTTTAGCATATGGTTTGCATTTTCCACTCTTTGATGTGCCAACACTTCCTGTGGATTCTTGGCCTGCCCTACTATTGCACCCAGGAGGAGGAGCCATAGAGATCTCATCATTAGAATGAGACATTTGTTCACACAACCTACAAGATTAAGGGAAGATAAGTATAAATTATGGCACAACAGTTATGGACATTTCATAAAAGGGGAAATATGAATTTGGCACCTAAAGAAGTTATAATTATGTCGTTTAGGCAAGTTGGGGGAAGATTTTAACTGAAGACAAGATTCCTATTATGTACAAAAGCACAAATTTCAAGTTCAAGTAAAATATTAGATGCAACTTTAACTCATCCTTTATAACCTTCAATTGGGGAGCATTTAAACAAGAAATAATTCATTTTCCATGCCAGTTTTTCCTGATTCACTTAGAAGGTAACTTTGCTGTCAACACCCACTTCCCCCCAACCACCCCTGAAGAATCGAAAGAGGAAAAATGAAGCAGAAGAAGCTGATTTTAATCTCCTAAAAACCAAGAATGCATTAAAACCATATTTTATACAACTACAGAGTGACACCATATTCAAAATTTGTTCTGTAATAGCTGAACTAGACAATTAATCTCTATTCATGCCACAAATATATTTCTTAAGTTACCCATCATGTGTTTTTTTGATTCCCCTCACCCTCAAAATACCCATGTCATCAGAAGAATAAATAAACTACTAGACAGTAGCAACCTTTGGAAATGAAACATTCACAAGCAATATTAGCAATACCTAGATTCTTATACAGCTTCAACAACCTTGTCCGACAAACAGAGAGAAGGGGAAATCGCCAATCAGATTAAATCCTCCATTCCTCCGTGCAATTCTGGCCACACTGCATCTGCATCCCATCAAAATTTATTCATTAGTCCATTAATCAAACAACATTTACTAAGTCTAAGTGGCCCGATTTATGAAAATCAAAGAATTTTAAAGTACTCGTAATATGTGAATAACTTACAGATTTAAATCATGGTGTACAGTTTCTTGCTTCGCCCAGTTCGCCGTCGCCGTGGCTTCGCCTTTGCTCAGTACGCTGGTCGGCACAATTGCTTGCTTCAGACTTTGCGGCGGAAGCGGCGATGTTAACTTTCAAAATACATAACAGAAATAGCAACTAGGGCAAAACCACAAAAGCCAAAACACTAAAAAGTTAAAAACCCCTAAAAATAAAAATAATAAAATAATAAGTAAAAAATTACAACATTAAAACTTAAAACATATAAAATAAAAAATAAAGGTTATATTGCAAATCGGTTTTCGGTTCGGTTTTTGGGTTGAATACCCAATTCGAAAACCGATTCTAAAACCGATTTCATAATTCGATTTTGGTTTCAAACCAAACCTAATTCGAATTCAGAATTCGAATTGGTTTCTTCGAATTCGGTAAATTCGAATTTGGTTCGAATTTCGAATTGGCCCAAACCATGCCCACTCCTAGCCTTGATCTCTTGAAATGTGTTTTGGAGCATTGTTTGGAATTTCAAACAGGCCCAAAACACATTTTAGAACCCCGACAACTATTTTTATCATCTCTAACCCATCTCTCATTATCATCAATCATAGAACGAACTGTGCTTCCATCTTCTTCACAACCTATCTCCTACGGAAAAAATCGTTATTCGTGAACAGTACCCGTGAGTATCACTAATAACTTGTTCAAGTAGCACTTAAAGGACGAACAAAAAAAAAAAGGAAAAATGTTGCAACTTTAAATACATTTCAAGATGTGCCCACACAACATCTCAAAACATAATTTAAAATATATTTTCAAACACATCCCAAAATGTATCTTAAGAAATGATACATTGAAAGTTGAAATTCCATTTGCTTGGGTGTGGTATTTTATTGCTCAATAATTAATGTTTGGATGAAAAGACTGAGAATGGATTACTTAATTTAATGAGAATAATTTTTCTTTCAAAAAACGAATCATTCCAAAAATGATAGGTTTTCGAAACCTGACCTTTGTCAGATTCTAATTCCACTCAACTATTATACACATTTATATTTTCATTTCGGTTGACAAACCAAGCACCGACGGAGACAGGGGGGACGAGGGGGTGCCGACACCCCTCCTTGCTCTGGGAGCGAAGGGCAGTAGTATTACTACCCTTCATGGCCGCCCAAGCGCCCCTTTTCTTGCGAAGAAGAAGAAGTCTTCTTCTGCAATTTTTAAAAATTTTTTTGGCCACGTTTTACTAAGGGCTTTTTATTAATTTTTTTGCCCTTAGTGACGTTTTACTAAGGGCCAAAAAAATTAAAAAAAACCTAAGGGCCTATTCGAAATACAAGGAATTGCAATTAAATCCCTCCCCAAATTAAAAGCCCTAAATCAATTAACCCAACCCAATTCAATCACAATCACTCACTCCCTCTATTTTTTTCCCTCTCGACAGAACACACCCCTTCACCTTCACGGCTTCACCACAATTATCTCGTCTTATAGTCGTGTTCGGTATTGGTGGTTCAGGCACTAAGAAATAGTTGTTTTACTAGTATTTCTTTGCTTTTACTTTTCTTATTAATGTTTTCTTTTAAACATATATTATTATGGTTATTTTGATATTTTAGTAATATGTATTTTATTTAATGACACGTGGGAAAAAAATTGCCATTAATGCCAACGGTGAACACATAACAAAATGTCAGAACAAAATTGCCATTACGGTCGCCCCCTCTGACATTTTGTTCTGCGTTCGTCACTGAAACCAAGTACTATTAAATATTTAACATGTGTGAAAGAAGTGGTTTTATGAGGAGGCTGATAAATATAAAAGGGTGAATCACATTTATCTCTCTTGATGTTTGGTTCAATTACAAACGAATCATTGTGATTTTTGAAAATTATAACTGTCTCCTTTTAATTTAGTCATAATTACAAAATTGAGATTGGTTAACTATGGTAGAGAATGATAACAAATTTTCGCAAATAATTTCAGGATCGATTCGGTAAAAATTCAACTTGAACTCATTTATTTAATAAATAAACGTGCATGAACAGAATTTTAGACTCTATTATTTAAGAAATGATCAGAGTTTGAACATTCCAAATCTCGATTTGATATCACCCTTGCTATTACTTGTTAGTGGATGGTTTTGGGAGGTATTTATAATTTTCAAAAATTACAACTGATTCGTAATTTAACCAAATTTTGAGGGACGTAAATGTGATTCGCCCAAACATAAATTGTCTGTTGCTCAAGTGATGAGTGATGTCGCTTTAAGCTCAATTCGGCAGGTGTACAGGTAGAGAAAATTGGGCTTCCACTACCCCAAAGCCTAGCCTAGCCCATTGCCAAATTGGGCTTCAACAAATCAGACCGGCCGCATTTCCCTTAAAACTGGTCCGGCGGATGACTCAGTGCGATCAACAGCGGTTTGCATGGACTCGTCGGCGACATCCAACCTAGGTTCCCTGCCGGAGGAAACTCCCGTGGAAGTTCTTACAGAAGAAGGCGATCACGCTAATAAACCCCCTCCCGCCTTCTCTTCTGTGCCTGCTCGTCCTCCCATTCAGTCAGTTCATGTTCTCCTTCGCTTTATTAGTAATATCACTGAAATTTCTAGCATAATTATGCCTTAGTCTTATTTAATTTATAAATTTATTCAGTTGAATTTTAGTGCAATATGTTATTCACCTTTATTAATCTGAGAGTGCGTCTTTCATTTGTAAAGGGAAAAAAGAAGTGATCTTGAAATGGAATTTTTGGAAGAAATGTTTATGAAGTTTTAATTCTAGGGAGATTCTGAATTGATGAAATGAGGAAGCTAAAGAGAGGCACTTTGTTGTGTGTGAAACTATGGGTGTTTCACTGGTTTATGCTAACCGAGTTCTTATTTTCATTGGATAGATAAAACAGAAGATAGTTAGTAGTATTACATGTGGAGCATATTTTTTATGTTCAGTTCTTTATGGCATTTAGACTGTCAGGCTTATAATTCAAGTATAAATTGAGATCGAACAATAATAGTCTAGTGGTTGATGTTCTATATTCTTCTCAGAGTAAAATGTTTGTCTCAATATTCTTGCTTTCTTTCTTGTGGTTGGTGTTCGCGTTTGAATGATCATGAAGAAAAGCTGTACAGGAAAGTATAATTTTTGTAAATAAAATCTTACTTTGACATTTCAGTACGTGTTTGAGATTTGGTATAGCAACCATGGAACTTATTCTGCACAACTGTTGCTTAGTACTTGCTCAGTATGTAAACAATCAATTTTGGATCCTACTACCTATTTGCTTTTTTTTTGCAGAGCATCTTCTCAAAAGTATGCTCCTTTAGATTGGTCTGGCTATTTTGACCGCGAGGATGATATTCACATCCCAGATTCCAATGATGTGAGTCAATTTTAATTTGCTATAGTTTTAGCTTGCTTTTCTTTTCTGTGTGGTAAGCATGTACTATGTCTTTTCAGGTCTTTCATGTCTACTTGGCAGGAACTGAAGGTCCAGTCATCTTTTGTTTACATGGAGGTGGTTATACTGGGTATGTTGGTTATGAATTCTGCGCAGGATGTTGCTTCTCCATTTTTAGTTTTTTTCCCTTTTGTTTTGGGAACACTTTTAGTTGTCTGTTAGTGCTTGGGAACAAGTCTTTATACTATAGCAGCATTATGCATCTGAGAGAGGAAAAAAAAAGGAATTTCCATTTGGGATATTTGGAATTTTAAGGGATGGGTTATAGAAGTCATATTTTGCGGTTACAATGGAAGATCTTCTGACTGAGATATGAATATTTTGTGATTTCAGATGTCATTTGAGTTCTCTGTCTTGTTGGTCAGAACAAATACTTTAAATCATTAGTAACTGCATTTTTCATTTTTTTCTCTTTTCAAATTTCTTTTTATATTTTACCCAGAAACACTTTTTACTCTCCGCCTAACTGATTCTCTTAAACTAAGAGTGTCATTCACAAAATGGTATACCCCATAAACAAGACATACTTGATGTATGTAGCCTAGACAAGATGTTCATTCGACATTCTAGGAAATGAGGTATAATGTTAAAACTACTATATGGATCTGAGTTTGACTAGCCCTAGTTTATCATTATTGATCTGAAATCTTCAGAATGCAGAATGATTTAGAGTTCAAATCTCATCGCAGCATTTGAGAAGATACTCTTTTCTTTTACGAAGATGATAACACTATTTGTGTCCATTTTCTCTCGTCAACTTTATGACTACTGTACTTTTTTATACATTATCTATTTGTCAATGGCTTTTGGGTCAAGGATCCTTTGCCTTTGTCAATCTAACTTCTGTGGACAACCATACCAATACCAAGCTTGGACATTTAAATGTTTTGCAGGCCATCTATTATCCAATGTGTGCAATCAATCTACACATTTATGGTGTGAATTTACTGTTGAATTAATTTTAAAAAATGATTGATTTAATCTCTAAAATATATTCTGCTTTTGGAAATTACTATGACTGCACATTTCTTATCTGATTATTTTTGCTGTTTTCTTATTTATAAAAGGCTTCTATCAGAAATTTATAAGCTCTAGCATACAAACTAGAGTTTATCTAGAAATCAGTAGATTAAAGTCCTCCAAAAATAAGTCATTTGAACTTAAAATGATAAAATTGGTTTCTTAGTTGACTCTGAACTTTGGGATATTACTACCTGCCAAAGGATGGAAAAGAGTTACATAATTAAATCCATTTTGAAATATTTCCTCTTCAAGTGTATTGAATTTGGATTGTGATTCTTCCAGGCTTTCATTTGCATTAGCAGCTAGTAAACTCAAGGAGAAAGCTCGTGTTGTAGCTATGGATTTTCGTGGTCATGGGAAGTCTGCCACCGAAAACGAACTAGATCTGTCTATTGAGGTACTGGTCATATGCTTGTGAGTTTTGGGGCAATTTCTGTACTGAACTAATTGCTGCATTATTCTTTACATCTATTGAAGTTGTTTATAACAATTTCAGACTCTGTGCAATGACGTACTAGCTGTTTTAAAGGCGATGTATGGAGATTCTCCCCCTGCAATTGTGCTTGTTGGTCACAGGTTACAACCCCTCTCTAGCATTATCCTTTGTGTTCTCCTACTATCATAAAGATTTATCTGTTGGGCATTGAGAATTTGATAGGTGAAAGGTGGGTAACTATTTACTTATTATGAGAAAGTTGAAGCAAACCAATCATCAACTGGGAGTGCTGAGCAAAGAATTACGAAGAAAATAGAATAGGAAGTAAAGAATTACATCATCTTGAAAAAACAATGAGATTGCAAATAACAAATAAAAAGGAAGATGTAGCTCAGCTATAATTACTTGGTTGGCTAGCATAAAAGAAGAAGATGCAGTTGCACACGTTACCTTAATTCCTTGTTAAATCCCAAATTAAGATGTGTATATGACCAAGTAGGCTTCAAAATTGAGGAAGGATCTATGTGATGAAACCAGGGGGAGGGGGTATATGTACTAATTGTTGGAGGTTGAAGGTAATGAAGAAACTTTGTGGCTATGAAATTTTGCAACTTTGGGGTTTCAGAGAAAGGATGTCCCACTAAATTTTATTAATGACATTTTTAGTTGTTCTTACTTCTTAGGCACAAATCTCAAATTATGCTTCTAGAATTCGCTGTTCATGGAATTTGATTCTTGCAGTTTTAATCTTAATGTGTATCTTTTCCATTCTTTATCATATTACATGCATGTTAATCATTGTAAAATGGACATTTTCATGATCACATTAGGGTCCTTCAGCTTTGAACTTGAAATTTTCTGTATCTGATTATGGTACAGTATGGGAGGTTCAGTTGCGGTTCATGTTGCAGCTAGGAAAGTGCTACCTAAGTTGGCTGGGCTCATTGTGGTGGATGTTGTAGAGGTTGTGCCTCTTTATACTCATTTTAGTAGTCATATGATCTGCTATGTTTTAACATATTCTTGAATGAAATTTCTTAATGCTAGGGAACAGCAATGTCTTCATTAATTCATATGCAGAAAATTCTTTCAAGCAGAACGCAGCATTTCCCTACCATTGAAAAAGCGGTATCTCAGCTTTCCCTTCCTGTCTTATTTTATCTTACTATTTGATAATTAAAAATTACATTGATTTGAGATCTAAACTTATGTAAGCACTGTTTAAGGTTGATTTCTGAAATAAAAGAAATATTATTAGTCTTCAGATAAACACAACAACAACAACTAAGCCTTTATTCCACTATGTGGGGATGGATCACATCTCGCCATCGTATACGGTTATGACATATCGATTCATTTATATTCATATATGACATGTCATATTTTAAAGTTGTTTTCCAATTCTTTTTAGGTCTTCCTCTACCCATTTTATATTAATTACTTCTCTGTTTTCTACCCGTCTTATTGGGGCTTTTAGGGGTCTCCTACGTACATGTCCAAACCATCTTATCAACTTCTTTAGTATTCAGATAGATACTGGAAATTTAAATCCCTGTATTCTCTTTATCAACTTCGTTTTCTCTTTGTACTATCACAAATTTTTTGCCGACTCCACGTAGTGGGAGAAAGGTTTGGTGGTTGTTGTATCAGAAAATTTTAGGCTTCAAAAATAAAATGGTCAGATAAATGTAAAAAAATTATTTCTAGTTATGTTGGAGAAGAAAATGGTGATACCATGTAATGCTAACTGAATCTGATGTAGTCTTTGTTTCTCGGTAGAAGAAAACAAGAAGAAAAAAACTTTTATTTATTTTTGGGTTCCTACTAAGAAAAACAAACTCTATGACTTTGAGGTAATGTAGCTGAGAATATAAGTAGAATATAAGTAGATCATTTCTTGAAACTGATGAATTGGATGTTGGAAATACGTGATGAAGAGGTTATTTTTTGACTCTAGACAACCCATTGCTTTATTAATTCAGAAAGTACTAGCGAAAAATGATTCTAGAGAGTGCATGGGATTTTATTGGTTTAATTAGTTGCAGTTATTTGTTCAAGCAGTTATGAAGTATTTGGTTTTCCATGTAAGATGGACGTGTACAAATGAAAACAATTGTATATAAAGTTGTATGTGCTATTTTATCAGATATTGTGAATGAATAGATTGCATTGGCGGGTTACCTAATGGTATCAGGCCAAATCTTTGATGATTTTATCAAACACTAGACATTCCTTAAGAAGCATAACCGATGGTTTATACACTTTGGCTTTAGTCAAACAGTGTAATTCTCATTGCATAGTTTAGGGTTAATGTAATTGAACTTATGTGGGTGGGTGATTCTATGATAGAGAATTACCTGTAAAGTTGTTTCAAGATTTGGGGCCAAATATCCTGTAATATTTTGAATTATGCATAAAAGACTTGAACCTAACTTTAGTAGGTTGCTCTGAAACTTTATAAAATTTTCATCACTAGTCTTCCCTTTTGTTTTCATCGTCAAACTGCCTGAATTACCTAATTCTTGATTCTTTTATATTCTTCTAGTTGGCATTTTCTTGATTGTAGTAAAAGGTGCCAATTTCTGAATTCCTTAATTGTTATTTATAAATTAGAGTTTTTGCTTCTTTTTTTTTTTTTATGTTGACTTTAGAATACACAATTACTTGCATATGTAGCACTTTGTTTTTGATTGCTTCAAACTATGATCTTGTTTATCACTTTCTAGCTTTAGGGTTGTGTATCGTACTGATTTTGATATTTTAACTCTTTAACAGATTGAATGGAGTGTCAAAGGAGGCTCTTTGAGTAATATTGAGTCTGCTCGTATTTCCATTCCTAGTACTCTAACTTATGATGATTCAAAAAGATGGTGAGAATGCTTTTTGTAGTTCTACGTATTGCTTTTGAGCTTTCCAGGTTATAATATGTTTGATATAACCTGCCTCTGTCTCCTGGTGAATGAGGAATGTATCTTGTACTGCTTGATGTTACCCTTATTGTAATCAATTGTTTTGCTGCAGTTATACCCACAGAGCAAAACTGGAGCTAACGGAACAGTATTGGAAAGGCTGGTCAGTTAGTCTTTTCATTGTTAGAAAGAACCTTTAATCAAATGCTAAATGAGTTCTTAAGAACTAGATGCAATATTTTTCCTATATTGTCAAAGAGCTTATTAGTTACTGAATATAACTATTATCTTTATAGATAAAGGTTTAGAAAATTTGCTTGCTACCTTTCATCATGTGTTATTTACTATCATCCCTCTGTCTTGTCTCTTTACACATTTAGAGATCTACCGTTTCATTTGGTTTGAAGTTTCAAACCTTCGCTGATTAGATTGTTTTTTTACGTGCTTTGACGTGTATGCTCTCTGAATCACGCTTCATCACTTGTGTGACTGTTGATTTGTTGTTTCATATTTAAAATGAAGTTTTGGGTGGAAAGATGAGTAGTTAATTAGATCATCCTTTTGTTAAGGTATGAAGGCCTCTCAGAAAATTTTTGTCGAGCCCTGTAGCCAAGCTCTTACTTCTGGCTGGAACAGATAGGCTGGACAGGTTTATATCTGTTCAACTCAAGCTCTTATTTCAGGATATTCTTACATGGAGTATTGCAAAAGAGTTAAGTTGAGTGAAACAATGACTTGATATTCTGTCTCATTTCAGAGCTCTCACAATAGGTCAAATGCAAGGAAAGTTTCAGATGGTGGTTGTGAGGCATACAGGCCATGCTATACAGGTAATTTCCGGTTATCTGTTTGTTGACTTTTGGTTGAAGTCAAGAGATCTTCATATAAACAACTACTTTTCCTGATACAGGAGGATGTACCCGATGAATTTGCTAGTCTGGTACTTAATTTCATTTCTCACAATCGAATAGGTCCTCATGGAACTGAGGTTAGAATTCTCAAATTCAGTGTGGATGAGAGAACTACTTTGTTTGTTGAGCTGAACAACAACTGTCTTGTTCTTTACTTTGTTTCTTCATTCTTGCGCATTCAAAAATTTGTGCTTTTGTGAATGGCATTATGCATATATCTTAACAAATTAGTTTCTCAACTTTTGCTGCAGATACCCGGGGTAGGATGGGGATCATGAACGATCGTCGTGTAAATTTTTCTGATTTCCTTTTCACTTCGAAGAGCTAGATCTTGAAGAATGTCTTGAATGAGAGATTTCAGGGTTTCAAAAGTTGTCATTACGTTAAATTGTAACTGGAATAGTAGAAATATTTCTATTGCCAGAGCATAATTATGTGTCTGTAATAATATTATTATGTAGTATTTCCTCTGCTTCTTATTGAAACTTACAACTATTAAAAGAATTTATGGTTTCAAGAATTGCAATTATTAAAATAGTTGTGATTCTTTGGGAGTTAAAAGAACGAAGAGTTGTGAAGTTTTGAAACTTTTGAGAGTTTTTAACTTTTGGAAGATGTATATCTTGATTGAAATTTTTGGAAGGCTTTTTTAAAAAAAGAAAACCGATTTTGAAAAGTTTGTGAAAAGGACATAGGGAAAATTGCACTTTTGCTCTTTTTTTTGGCATTTTTTGTTCCTCTTTTTAGTGTCGTTTGTTGCACTTGTGGTCATTATTAATTTTTTTTTTGTTTTGGCATTTTTGATTCCTTGGACCAGTTACAGAAGGTTTTTTTTAACTAATTTTGTGAGTCAACAGTAATTTTGTGAGTTAATGAGGGACCAAAAGTGCGACAAGGGCAAAAAAATTGGGATCAAATGCGATTTTTCCAAAATATATAATATTTGGTTTTTTTAAGAGGAAAAGTGCACAAATCTTTGAAAAAAATCCTTTTTGCCTAAACATTCATTTGTCTTCAAAGACTTACAAGTTAATGTTTGTTTTTTGCAATAAGAAAAAAAAAATGTTTACAAATAAAAATAATTTAACCACTATTCTCATTCTTATTTTTGTAGACACTATTTTAAAATGATTAAAAACTATTCTTTTGTATTAGATGATAATTACCATCACATCAACATCCTAACCATATCTTCAAGCCTTGCCTTTCTCTTTGCTACAGAAAATAACTTTAATCAACGACACAAGAAACCCCTATTCCAGAAGTATACTGAAACTGAAAAAGCATTGTTGTAGCTAGAATACTCAAAGAATCTGCCACAGAATTTGCCTCTCTGTAAATATGGGAGATCCCGAGTTGAGTTGAGTAGTCTCGAGTCCCCGATAACGCTAAGTTTGGCCCCAGCAATGAAGCATTCACCAAAGTCTGGTTATCAGATACCACTGAAACAGCAGGCAAGATATCAGCTCTGTACACTTTCGGATCAGTTTGGTTAGTCTCTCAACATTCCTGGCTGCTGCTGATGGGCTCTTCAGGGGTATCGATGAGATAGATTAACATATCCCTGAATTCATCGTCAGATGCCCTTAAGGAACTGAGGAACAATTGAGCTAAACTCGTCGGATCGTAGCGGATTTTATTCAAAGCTTCGAGCAAGTTGAGAGTGAAATCCAGGCACTTCGAATTGGCAAATGAAATCTCGCCGCCGATCTCAGGCAACAGGCGAATTTTCCCAATTGAAGGGGAACAACACAGGCATGCTGCCCTAAAAACAAGAGGTGCAACATAAGCAAAGAAACCCTCTATAGCTTCTTTTTCTTGCTCCGATATCGGCATCAACCTGGATCCGAGTTCCTGGTGAACACCAGAAACGAAACGTTGGAGCTTGTCCATGTAGGAATAAGATGTGAGTTCCAAACTAAAAAGTAAGTCCGCTGTTTTCTGTGCGAAATTGGTCCAAAGGGAAAGATCGCGGAGAGGCGAACGAATTTTCACCGACGAGAAATTCTCCAAAATTGAGTCAACAACTCGAGCAATTTCTGGACCCAATTGGTAAAACTCACAAGCCCGCGCCTGGAGCTCTCCCATCATCAAAGTAAAGGAGGATGGCTGTTGGGTGGATTCCAGTTCCGGCCAATTGGGAGAGCCGCCGCCGAGCAGTTTGAGGAGCGCATCCGCCGTAGCTTCAATTTTGACGACGAGAGCCCCGCAGTCCTCCACCACCTCAGCGGCGTCGCTCCACTGCTTAACGCAATCGATAAAGTGTTTTCGGCGTTTCCAGGAAAGTAAAAGTTTGTCGACATGGTTGGCGTACATCGGAAATCGGTGACGCCTCAGCCGCTGATTGAGTTCCTGTAACAAACCTTCCAGTTGACCATGATCATCTGCAGCATTGTAGTACTAGTACTGCTGCTGCTGCTGCCATTACCCATGGATTTAGAATTTAGAATAATTACTACTCTCCTTAGTGAACCAAGCCAAGCCTATCTTGGACGGTATTTTTCCAAAAATTCGCCCGGGTCAGGTCCCATAGGTTGAAAAAATCAACTTTATCCAAAAAAAATGTGTAAATTGTTTACTTATCGTGTAATATGGATCGTTCTCGTGACTATAAAATCCCATACTGTGCGGTATTTTTTTTTGTACCTAAAGGCAAAATAAATAGATTTTTCACAATAAAATGTTCTTGTAAATAGTAACTTGGTTCCTGCAAATAGTATGCTCCAAAAATAAATACAAAAAACAAATACCTCTTTTGTTATTTAGTTATTAGACAAGTACTTTCCTCGTAATTTTAAAACTCTCACACATACCCCTTTAAAGTTTGGACTAAATTGAGAAATTGACCGAATTTAGATTCATTAGTTAATCTCTTTTTTTTTATTTTTTATTACCAAAATATCCTTGAAAGAATTTTACTTTTGAACCACCACTAAAATCATTGTTTCCTTGTTTTCTTGATGGTCGACCGAAGTAAAAATTGGGGGAAAGAAATGACGGCCGCTAAACAATTTTTTTTCTTAACCAGAAGCGAGATGATTATATATGAAATCACTAACGGAAACAAGCTAGAAAATCTGGAAGGGATTGCCACAAATTGGTATTCCCCCCCTTGATTTCGCAAATTCTAATACAGTGATTACAGGAATTGAGCACCAATGATATTTTTGAAAGTTCAACCTTTGATGGTGAACAAAGCATTTGAAGGCTTAAATTTTAGTTTATTCTTTCTATAAGAACATAACTTCATCTACTTCATATTTTTAAAATTTAGCATAATTTTGTATGAAGGGTAATTTGGTAAATGTAATTAACCTTTTGTTAGTCAACAAAAATTATATTAGTTCTCAATTTAGTCAAAATTGTAAAGGGGTATGTGGGAGCTTTAAAACCATGAGTAAAATACTTGTCTTATAACAAAATAACAAGGGAAGTATTTCTCTTAGGGAAAAACTAAATCCTTTCAAAGGACCATTCAGCCGTTAATATGAACTATGCAATGCAATTGCATAGTTAATTTATACAAGAGAAAATTTAAGAGTTGAATGGTCTTTTTGAAGGGATACAGTCTCACCCTTTGTCTTTTGCTCAAAAAATATTGAACTGTTTCTTAAAAGTGTGAAAGAAATAGGGAGTTATGTCTAGCGATTATCATTTTGTATTAATTTGCTACACTAAAAATGTGGGTGTATTCGACGTAAGGACCATTGTTTGGAAAGTTGGATCGGACCGGTTTAATCGGCAACCGGCCACATGTCCGGTTCGGTTCTACTATAAAAAATTGTAAATGGTCAAAACCCAAGTTTGACCGAGAACCGGAAAAGTTAATTATATAATAATTATGAGAATATTTATGACATCATAATGACATCGTCGAAACGACCCCGTTAGACCTCTGAACATCGGTTGACCCCTGACCCATTTATTAAACATTGGTAAGACAAAGTTTTGTTGTTTGGTGGGTGTGACAACCTTGTAACCTCCTCCAGCTGGATTGCGACCTGGGAATGGCGGAAACTCCCACTGTACATTCGGAGCTTTGGACAGCAAGATTGGAGCAAATGATATAAATCAAATCAAATCCTCTGAAGCGCAGAGAATCTTAGCCGGCTTTGACATAATTTTGGAAATTTAAAATTTTCAGAATTGAATAATTTAAAAAAAATACATTATAATATATCAAATTTACTGTAAAAATAAAATCAAAACACAAATAATAATGATAAAAACGAAGAGGATATACTCAAAATTCCCAGTAATAACAACGAAAAACCAGACTGCCGAAAGCATTATAACATGAAACATAAGTAAAACTAATCCTTCAACTCCAGAATCCATCCTCTGTCAAAGATTGATTACAAGGGCTGCATCTTCACTGAATATATGTGTCTTCCGGATAGTTCATCCTTTATGCTTCTGTCATGGGATTTCTGACTCAAACACGAACACGAAAACAAATCCAAATTGAGTTTCCTTCGTTTGAGTAAAGGAAATAATTGAGTGATGCAAGGACAGGAACATCAAAATCAAACTATAAAAAATTCATAACACCAGTTGCTCAAGTTCGGGAGGGTGATCAGAAGAGGCAATCCATTGAGAAATGTTCAGGGAATCTAACTTCAAGAATTTCAGTTTCTGGAACTCCTCCTCCCGCATTTCCCAAGTCAGTCCCTCCAGTGAAACTTCCAGATTCGGATGTCTCCCAACCGTAGATATGTGATTCCATGATCGGCAAAACTCCGAGAGAGTCAATTTCCTTAAATTCAATCGCAGATTGAGTTCACCAGGATTCAGATTGCCACCATCATATAATATGCTGAGTGACTCCAGATGCATTAGAAAGTCTAATGAGGGACATGGATTACAGTTCCCGGCAGAATCCAGCGATTCAAGAGTTATACTTTGTTTTGTTCTTTACTTTGTTTCTTCATTCTTGCGCATTCACGCATTCGAAAATTTGTGCTTACGTGAATTGCATTATGCATATATCTTAACAAATTGGTTTCTCAACTTTTCCTGCAGATACCCGGGGTAGGATGGGGATCATGAACCATCTTCGTGTAAATTTTTATGTTTTCTTGTTCACTTCCAAGATCTATATCTTGAAAAATGTCTTGAATGAGAGATTCCAGGGTTTCAAAAGTTGTCATTACGTTGAATTGTAAAAACTGGAATAGTTGAAACATTTCTACTGTCAGAGTATAATTATGTCTGTAATAACTTTATTATGTAGTATTTCCTCTGCTTCTTTTGCTACAAATTACAATTATTGAAAAGTTACATCTAAGAGTTATTAACTTTGGAAGATGTATTAACTTGATTGTAATTTTGGAAGTTTGTGAAAAGGATATAGTTTTTGGTTAAGTTTTTAGAGGAAAAGTGATCATAAATCTAAGAAAATCCTTTTGCCTAAACATTCATTTGTCATCAATGATTAGAAGTTTTAGTGTACAATGGTCTTCTTTTTATCTTTTTTCATGTGTAGCAGTAAAGTTTGTGCTTGACCGAATGAACGTATCTGGTTCTCTTATTGAGGTTACAATCCCAACCGAGTCATAGAGTCTGGTACGACAAGTCGGTCTCACAGTCATGCAAACTTATAACATTATGGTCACGAGCATAACATTGGAAGGACATCAAACCAAAGTTATACAATTAGGACCGCAATAGGGTTTTAGGGGCTGCTTGGTTTGGGGTTTTGGGACTATGGAATGGGAATGGAATGGGTATGGAAATGAAAATTGTTGTTTGGTTAGATTGGGATATGGGTTTGATTCCCTCCTTTGAGGGAATCCTCCATATCCTAGCATATTGGGGGGTATGGGTTTGATTTCCTCCTTTTGTGTGTATTTTTTATTTTTTAAAAATTTTAAGTGCTAAAATTCATCATTATAATATATTTTAACACAAATAGTTTATAATATATCAAAATTTAAATGTAAAAAAAATAAAAATAAATTTTAATCCTAAAAAGTTTATTTGTGAACCAAACACCATCTATCATTCCCTCTACTATCATTCCCCACTATTATCATTCCCATTCCCATTCCCATTCCCCTCTACGAACCAAGCGGCCCCTTATTCTTTTTAGCGTATAGGAGGTTATGTTCTTTTTTTTTTTTTTTTTTTTTGCAGTAATGGCACCGAAGATGAAATATAGGCCCTATATCCTTGGAATTAGAGGAGAATAAACATCGGATAATGCCTTCTTGCCAGAGGAGGAGATCTACCATTGAAACTGTCTATTAGGGAATAATTTTTTAACGTATGATTTTTCTTTCTCGATAGCGATTCAAGAATCAGGAATCTTTAATCTTTGTTCTATGTTTGAAAAAGAAAAAAACATAAAAAAAGACAGAAATGAAAATGAAAGACAGAGAAAGTCTCTTATTCCAGATGGGGTATCAGGTACACTGAAACTGAAAAAACGTTGTGGTAGGCTGCCCAACCTAGCCAAAGAATTTGTGACGTAATTCGCCTCTCTGTAAATATAGGAGATCCGGAGTTGTCTCGAGTCCCCAATAACGCTAAGTTTGGCGCAGCAATAGAGCATGTTGCCACAGCCATTGGCATTGATTATGCAGCATATTCACCAAAGTTTGGTTATCAGATTCTACCAAAACACTGGCAAGTTCAGCTCTGCACACTTTCGGATTCAATGTTGCCGGGCAAGCAGTTCAGCTTCAAACTTGTTTTCTGGCCAAAAGAGAGTGAGCTTCAGCTCCCTATAGTGTAACCACCATGGGAGTTTGTAACCTGGGAATGGAAGAAACTCCGACTGAACATTTGGAGATTTGGACGACAAGATTGGAGCAAATGAGTAAACAAATCCTCGGAAGCAGAGTCTCCCAATTACTGCAGATGAGCTCTGAGCTCAGTTTAGCCAGACTATATAAATATGCTTTCCTGGACTGCACAAATTACCAGAAAATATAAGCAGGCAGAAATGAGATTACAGTTCAGAGAGCAGATTGATTAGTGCAGTAGAAGGTTTGGCTATTCTTCTATTCTAATATCATTCTAAGCTGCCTTCACTGATAAATGACTAAATTTTCACCTTCCAAGAACCTTTGATGGTGGGAGGTTTAACATCCATATGCCTGTGCCTGTACTAGTTTATAAGAAAAATAGGCAAGTACCAAATGCAAGGATCATTTAAAAATTTTGAGTGAATAGGACAGCTACCATCGATTTATTTATTTATTTTTTGGAGCACCTCTGCCCGGCATGTGTGAGTGTAATGACATTTTTGTATTTTCACTCCTTAAATTCTGTAAGTTGTCCCTGCATTTAACACCACCCAAAAGTATAAAAAGTTATTCCCTCCATCCCATATAAAGAATTATGTCTTTTTTTTAAAAGAGTCCAGTACCTAACTTTACTAATATAATAATATGTGGTCCACAATGAATCATTGCCTTCAAAGTATGTGTTGTCTTATACAACCCAAAATATATCGTACATTTTTCAAAGTGACTCTTTCAGTGGGGTGAAGATCATATTTCAAATAGATGAGCAAAAGACCTTACCTCCCAATAACTAACTTCAAGAAATTAGTTAGGATGATAATATAAAGTTAAAGAAAAACAAAATCACTAGTTATCAGGCATGCCAAAAGCATTATAGCATTAAACAGAAGCAACACTAATCCTACACCTCCAAATATCCATCCTTTCAAGAGAATCGCATTCACACTAACCTGAAATTAATAGTTCCACAAAACTATCAAGCATGCACAAATTTATAGCCTTTCCAACAGACATTGAGCAAGTTAATATCTGAGCTAAATGTTGAAGTAAAAGAATGTGAATTCTTAAACATCTACCAAATCATTAAACCGAAAGCTACACAATCAAAATATTTCAGCAAATTAAAAAATTTAAAGTCCACACTGTCAAACACAAATGCTTCAGTAAAATGATTAAGCTTCTATCAATTGAACAGGCTTACTTGCAAGTGACCAGAGGTGCAATGATTTAAGTCCAATGACTAATAAGCACTTGAAGCCCCTCCACGGATTCCTCTATGCTTCTGGCAGAATCTTCAAGAGATTGAGAGCACCGTTGCACTTCAATAATCTGCAGAGTAGAAATTTCTGAAAATTCATATGGCACCTCTTCAAGGTCCCTGCAATTCCATAACACGAGTCGCTGAAGCTGGGGAAGGTGATCAGAAGATGCAATCCATCTAACAATATTCAAAGAATCCAACTTCAAGAATTGCAGTTTCTGGAACTCCTCCTCCTTCATTTCCCAAGTCAGCCCCTCCAATGAAGCAGAAAGTAATTTAAGAACTTCCAGGTTTGGAAGTCTTCCGATTGTAGACATGTGATTCCAAGAGAGGTGAAACCTCGAGAGAGACAATTTCCTCAAATTCAATGGCAGATTAAATTCCCCAAGATTACGAGCCCTGCCAGCATATAGTATGTTGAGTGACTCCAGATGGATTAGAGAATCTAATGTGGGAAAAGGATTACAATTCCCAGAAGAATCTCGCGATTCCAGAAATATACATTTTAACTTCAGGAGATTCGGAAACTTCCCTAGTATCCTCTCTGTATATTTACCATAAGAAAGAGATGGTGAGGAAAAGGAGACCAAGTTATCCAAGAGGATGGAACTCCCAAACTTGTCACCCAGCAAGTTGAAAGCAGCTTGATTCTTAACATGAACATGCAGTAAACTTTTCATGCACCAAAAAGTATCTGGTAGCACAACCTTCCCGCTTAAACCCTTTAGAATAAAAGTTTCTAGTTTCAGGAGCTTAGATATAGACTCTGGAATAGAATCCAGATCCCCACTGAGGGCTACAAACCTAAGTAGAACTAGAAACTCTATTGCAATGGGGAAAGAGACACCAAGATTTATACATTCCAAATCCAACAGCCTGAGAAGTTTAAAATTTTCCCAAATGAATGACAGATTAAAGGGACGTCTTGAATAGGATTCATTAGAGGGAATGAATATAAGAGAACGAGTGCAAGGGCCTGATGGTCTTGATTCAACAAAGTGCTTTCGCTTCAAATAAGTGCAAACTCGATAGCCCTCATATTTTGCAGCATTTGAACAATCATCATAATCAAAATCAACTCCATCATATAAGTCCTGGAAAGAGGCATACGGTTCATCATACCTGGTTATTAGCTGTAAAAAGTTCTCTTCTTTGGATTTTGAGAGACATAAATCGAACAGCAGATCATGCATTGTGCATGTTTTTACCCCTCCTGTGGTTTTCCTTTTGGACACCATAACCAGGCTGCGATCAATTAGATCCTTCAAGGAATCTTCCCCTTCTTCTTCTAAGCTTTTCTGCTCAGTTTTCTGTATGAACCCTTCAGCAATCCACATTTGTATCAACTTTTTGACTTGGACATCTCTGTCTGGTTGGAAGGCACCAAAATACAGAAAGCATGCTTTTAAATGATCAGGTAAGTGATTGTAGCTCATTTCTAAGATGCTTTTACATTGAGTCTCTGGATCATCAATAACTCGATTATTCAACTCTTGTAAAAGTTGTTGCCATGACCCCTGCTTCTTTTCAAACTTTTCCAGCATACCAGCAACTGCAACAACTACTAGAGCTAATCCTTTACATTGCTCAGCAATTTCCTTTCCAGGTTGTACTAATTCCTCAGGACATCCTTCCTCATGAAAAATCCTCATTTCCAATAATTTCCAACTTTCATCAGCAGATAGTGTACGAAGTTGATGAGGATTACTACCAGGCATAGCATCCAAGGGCACCTTACACAGACGGCTTGTTATCATAATTCTGCTTCCATTTCTATCATCTGGGAATGATGTTTGTAACTCTTTCCATACTCCAACATCCCATATATCATCCAAAACTATAAGGTACCTATTTCCCTTCAAGCACCTCCACAACTTCAATTCTAAATCTGCATCTTCCATTTCATGAATTTCATCAGTAAGTCCCTGTATGTCTCCTAAAAGTTTGAGCAACAAGTCCCTTTTCTCGTAAGATTGTGAAACAAAACACCATGCACGACGATGAAAATGATATGAAACCTTTGGATCATTGTATACCTTCTTTGCTAGAGTTGTTTTCCCCAAACCAGGCATTCCAACAATTGAGACTATATCTCTTTGGCAGAATCCTCTGGTTAACCTATCAATGATCACTTCCTCTTGATCTCTGAGCCGGACCACAAGCTTATCAGTTTCCGGTTTACCTGCTCTTGCTATGCTGCTTGCATTCTTGGGGATATGATGATCTCTATCCTCAGAAGTCTTCTCCAGCAATTCTGTGGCTGCCAGCATCTTAATAGAAATAATCTCCCTGCGGAGGTAATTGATCCATAACATATGTTGCAATCGAGGATCTATTTCAAGCTCAATAGAATCAATGACGTACTCCAGCTCATATATGAATTTTGTAACACGAGCACCAAGATCTGAAAGCTCATATCCCTCCTGTAAAGCTCCTCTAAGGTATAATCTCAAAGACTCTAGCTCCATTTGAAACTTCTCCATGTGATCTCTAAAAAATGGATCATTTTCACGTTTGGACAACTCCAATTGGTTTCTCAACAGACGATCAAGGAATCCCATACCTGCAGACCTTTCTGGGAAATTGGTCTTTGGAATTCGGAGAACAATATGTCTTCCCACTGTTTGCATCTCAATTAGCAAACGATTAACTGTTTCCTTCATTGTCTCTTTATTCATTTGTTCTGTGTGGAATAAGTAACAGAAATATAATGCCCTCATGCACACAGATTCAATTAACACAGACTTCTTTTCTTCATCAACTGCGTTCTCCACTTTAACAACTGTAAGAGTTGATATGAACAATTTAATACACTCAAGTATGAGGCACAGTTCACTCTTAAAATGGGCAATGACATTCTCATTAAGATTCAACAATTTCATCAAAGCTGATTGTGCCCTTAGAAGCGCAACCTTCGAAAGCAACCGAGAGATTGAAATCCTTACCTCGTAATAATCTATTTTCCTGTCCCGGAGCAATTGATAAAGAGATTTCAACAATTTTAACCCGCACACTTTTTCAGGAAGCTTGTTATCCTCCGTACCCATCCGTATCGTGTAAAACCATTGGAACTCGTTCAAACAATTGGCAAGATAGTCAATCTGGTCTTCCACTCCATGCATGAAGATTTCCTCAGAATGATGCTGCTTCTTGAGAAAAAGTCCCACTTTACGAAGCAAAATCCTCCTCCCGACAGCCAAACAACTGCAATTGAATTGCAGTTCATCATCCTTCAGAGACAGAGCAAGTATTGCCTCAACCATCAGCAGTTTAATCTCCGCTAAATCACATTGTTCTCCCTCGTTGATAGGTTCTTGAAGGGTATTGATGAGATGGAATACCATATCCCCCAACGCCACAAGGATGAAATTTCTTGATTTTCTGGAGCTGGCATAGAAAAAGAAATTCTCATGAACTGAGTCGTACAAGGAATTGAGGAATAGTTGAACTAACTCCACTTGCTTCATACCGTCGCAGATTTTATTCAAAGCTTTTAGGAACTTGAGAGTGAAATCCAGAAACTTGGGATTGACAAATGAAATCTCGTCAACAATCTCAATCAACAGTCTATCCCGACCAACCAAAGGGGAACAACACAGGCATGCTGCTCGAAAAAGCAGAGGTGCAACATGAGCAAAGAAACCTTCCAATTCGACCCGAATTCTAAATGCTTTTTCTGCATTCCCCGAAATCGGTATCAATTCCGACCCAAATTCTTGATGCAGGCGATCAACGAAACGTGCGAGCATCGCAAGGGAAGAAAAAGATGAAAGTTCCAAACACATCAGTAACTCCGCTGTGATTTGTGCGAAATCGACCCAATGGGAAAGATCACACAAGGGAGGATGAATTTTCAGTGACGAGAAATTCTCCAAAATTGAGTCAGCCACTCGATAGATTTCTGGACCCAAATGATAAAATTCACAAGCCCGCACGTGGACCTCTTTCATCATCAAAGTAACGGAGGATTCCAGCCGATTGGAAGTGCTGAGCACTTTGACGAGCTCATCAGCTGTAGCTTCAACTTCGACGACGAGAGATCTGCAGTTCTCCACAACCTCAGCTGCGTCGCTCCACTGTTTAACGCAATCAATCAAGTGTTTTAGGCGTCTCCAGAAAAGTCGAAGTTCCTTTACGTAGTCGGCGGACGGTAATCGGAGAAACTCCAGCATCTTATGGAGTTCCCGTAGCAAACCTTCAAGTTGACGATGATCGGCAGCCGTAATAGTACTACTGCTGGAGCGAGTATCCATGGATGGATGTAGGCCGTAGCTCACGGTTAAGAATTTAGAATAACTACTTCTCAGCCCTAATGGAATTACTGAACAAAATCAAACCAAATGGAACGTCTCTCGGAGTCCATGGATGGACACATTCCATAGCTGCTTTCCGTTGGGTAGAGCCACTGCATAATACACTTTTCCAGGTGATGTTACAACGCACTAACCTACACATTACTTTAGGGAGTTCTTCTATTAGAAAAGACTCATTCTTAATACCTTTTCGATATTTAGAAATGAAATTTTTTTTTCAAGAAAACAGCGGAAGATGGCCACTGTAGTCTTTTCCATTAAGCCGAAGAAAGATGTGTCACAAACAGGGGACATGTAACCTAACCCTGTCTCTAAGGCTCTGTTCTCTTGTGGTTTTGGTAGAGAATTATCACTTTTTTTTTTTAAAACTTTACACAAAGAAACAACTTTATTTTTTCAACAATTTAAAATTTAAAATTTAAAATTCCCTCTAAATACCTACTCACATAAATTAAAAAAAAAAACACAATCATTACACTTTTTTATCTCTCACCTACACAATTTCCCAAAAAAAACTTCCCTCTAATAAAATTTCCTTTACCAAAGCCACAAGAGAACAGAGCCTAAGTGTTTCTAAAATCGAATATAAGCAAAACTCATAGCATCTAGAATTACCAATCCCTTCAGTTGTTGGGGAAGGGTCCCCATTAGATAAAGAGCTGTCGATCTTGTAGTACTTGCCCTCGTGGCCAAAGAATCTACCACCGTGTTTCCCTCCCTATAGATGTGCCGCAAAGAATAGTTCCCAATGAGCTCCCCTATCTGAAACAAAACAGTTGTCGACTGCCATGGACCATTTCTTGTATTTATCGCATGTTCAAGTACTTGTGAAATGTTTGGAAATGACTCGTCCTATCGCATGTTCAAAACAGTTTCCTTAGAAATGAAATGTTTAAATTGCACTAACAGAGTAATACAATACATACCCGCCCACTAAAAGAAAATATAATGGGACAATACAATCTACACAATACTCAAATAAAGATGATCACGTACATACACACTATTTTTTTTTTTCGTATATAATGACATTCTAGATATTGAGATAAGATAACACATCTTATTTCAACTTTTCATCTTGCATTAAACTCCCAAAATAAAATGAGTTCAACTATTGTGTCCAACCGTGGGGTGTTTTCTCTCTCTCCGGTTTCCTCATCCGTGGAGTATTTTCCGGTTTAAAGGAATCAACTTGTGGGGGGTTTTCTCTCTCTCGGGTTTCCTCACCCGTGAAGTATTTTCCGGCGCCGTTGGCTCCCCTGCCGCGGCTGCTGTGTTTTCTCCTGCATTCTTGCCGGCTCTCTCTCGGGTTTCTCACCCGGGGAGTATTCTTCGGAGCCGTTGGCTCCTCTGCCGTGGCTACTGTGTTTCCTCCGGCTTTCTTGCCGGCTCTCTCGCGGGGTTGTCACCCGTGGAGTACTTTTCGGCTCCGTTGGCTACTCTGCCGCTGCTGCTGTGTTTTCTCAGGCTTTCTTGCTGGTCTGTCCTCAGCCGGAACTCGGTCCCGGTTTTGGTCAGTTTTTCTCCAACTCTCTATCGTGAAACTTTCGGTGGCTTCTTGCGATAGTTGTGGGACGATTTGTTGGGTGTTTATTTGGAGTTGTTTTGATGTGGGTTTGATTGTTGCTGCTAGAATTGTTTTGCTTGTTTCGCTGTGATTCTTGTTATTGTTGCCGTTGTTTTTTTTCTGCCATTCTCGTCGCTTCTGTTGGAAATTTTCTGATTGCCGCTGTTACTGCTGGTTGCCGAGTTCATTGGTTTTGCCGCGCTGCTATTGCTTTTTTGTGTTGTTGTTGCTGTCAGTCTTGGTTTGTTGGGTGGCTTTGGTTTGTGGGTATCGGTTCTTGTGTTGCTGTGATAGTGGAGAAAAAGGATTTCATGCTTAAGGTTTCGATTATAAAACTCCAGTGGGGCATTTGATTATAGTAGGAAAGCGGGGACATTTGATCAAAAAATGAAAGTGGGGTGCTGGTGGATTCACTGTATGGATTGGCATTTAATTTAATCCATGGTGGGTTACATATTTTATTCGGATGCTGATTATTGCCATTATGTAATTCATTGATGGTATGGATGGATGGTAATGCCATAATAAAATAATATGATGATTATGATGTCATGCATGGTTGGAGCCAAGAGTATGATGTCACGGTCACTAAAGGCTGTTTTGTTGTGGTTTGATTGCTAAAATTGTTTTGAAGGGTTACGGAATTTTCTTGATGGCAGTCACTCAGTCTGCCCCGTTGTTATGAGTATCTTATGTTGGAATTGTCGGGGGTTGCAAAATCCTGACACAGTTTGTGAGTTGGGGGACTTATCCATTCGACTAAGCCAGATTTAATTTTCTTGTCGGAAACAAAGTCTTGTCATATTTTCTGTGAAACAATAAAGTCAAAGTTTCGTTATTTTGGATTGTCGGTCCCATCTCGAGGACGCTTTGGAGGGCTATTGCTCCTTTGGAAGCTCACTGTTACAGTTTCACTATGCTGCTCTTGCTATGCTGCTTGCATTCTTGGGGATATGATGATCTCTATCCTCAGAAGTCTCCTGCAATTTTGTGGCTGCCAGCATCTTAACAGAAATAATCTCCCTACGGAGGTTATTAATCCATAGCATATGTTGCAATCGAGGATCTCTTTGAAGCTCAATGGACTCAATGATGTACTCCAACTCATATATGAATTTTGTAACATGAGCACCCAGATCTGAAAGCTCATATCCTTCCTGTGAAGATTCTCTAAGATAGAATCGCAAAGACTCAAGTTCCAATTGAAACTTTTCCATGTGATCTCTTAAAAATGGATCATTTTCACGTTTGGTCAACTCCAATTGGTTTCTCAACAGACGATCAAGGAATCCCATACCTGCAGACCTTTTTGGGAAATTGGTCTTCGGAATTTGGAGAACAATCTGTCGTTCCACCATTTGCGTCTCATCTAGCAAACGCTCAACTGTTTCCTTGATTGTCTCCGTTCCTATATGTTCGGTACTTAAAAAGAAACAGACAAACAATGCCTTCATGCACAGAGATTCAATTGCCACAGACTTCTTTTCTTCATCAACTGCATTCTCCACTTGAACAATTGTGAGAGATGATGTGAACAATTCAATATGCTCAAGTATGAGGCACAGTTCATTTTTACAGTGGGCAATTACAGTCTCATTATGATTCAATAATTTCATCAAAGCTGGTTTTGCCCTTAAAAGCGCAACCTTTGAAAGCAGACGAGAGATTGAAATCCAAACCTTGTAATCATCGATTTTCTTGTCAGAGAAAGATTTATAAAGATATTTTAACTCGCCGGCCACTTCTTCAGTAAGTATGTCATTCTTAATAGCGGAATACCATCTGCGCACGATCAAACAATTGACAAGGTATTCAATCTTGTCTTCCACTGGATGCTTGAAAATTTCCCCACTCTACTCCTTGAGAGAAAGGCCCACTTTACGAAGCCAAATCCTACTCTCCACAGTCGAAAGACTGCTATGGAATTGCAATTCACCCTTCCCAGATAGAGCAAGTATTGCATCAACAACCAGTAGTTTAATCTCAGCTAAATCACATTTGTCTTCCTCGTTGATGGGCTCAGGGGTATTGATGATATTGATTACCATATCCCTCAACTCCTCATGAAATAAAGTTTCTCTTGATTGGCTGAAGCTTCAGGAACTAAGGAACAATTGAACTAAACTCGTCGGATCCTAGCTAGCTGGTTTTAGCCAAAGCTTTGAGGAACTTGAGAGTGAAATCCAGAAACTGAAGATTGGCAAATGAAATCTCGTAAAAAATCCCAGTCAACAACCTATCACGGCGAGTCGGCTCAATTAAGGGGGAGCAGCAGAGGCATGCTGCTCGAAAAACCAGAGTTGCAACATGAGCAAAGAAACCTTCTATCACTACTTTCTCATCCCCCGAGATCGGCATCAACTCCGATCCGGAAAATTCTTGGTGCACACGAGAAATGAAACGTGCGAGTATGGACAGGGAAGGAACAGATGAAACTGAAAGTTCCAAACACACAAGTATTTCCGCTGTGCTATGTGCGAACTCGGTCCAAAGGGAAATATCACACAAGGGAGAATAAATTTTCAGTGACGAGAAATTCTCTAAAATTGAGTCAACAACTAGAGCGATTTCTTGATCCAAACGGTAAAATTCCCAAGCCCGTACCTGAAGTTCTTTCATCATCAAAGTAAAAGGGGATGACAGCTGCTGTTGTTTTCGGCCGGAATACTCCATCAAATTGGGAGCGCTGAGCAATTTGACGAGCGCATCAGCTGTAGCTTCAACTCTGACGACGAGAGATCCGCAGCCCTTCACCACCGCATCTGCGTCGGTCGCTCCATTGTTTAACGCAATCAATAAAGTGTTTTAGGCGTCTCCAGAAAACCCTAAGTTTCTTGATATGGTTGGCGTACATCGGTACTTGGCGAAGCTCCATGAGTTCATGGAGTTCCCGCAACAAACCTTCGACTTCGAGTTGATGATGATGATCTGCAGCCGTAGTAATACTAGTACTGCTGGAGCGATTACCCATGGATCAAACTCACGAATTAGAATTTCGAAAGTGGAACAACTTCTCCTCCTCCTTCTCTTTGGTGGAAGAATTACTGAACAAAAAAAAAGCATACTATTTACAGTGATGATTTTACTATTTGGAGTAACATTTATCTGTGAAAAGTCTATTCTACTCTTTAGATAAAAAAAAATATATATATTTTTTATATTTTTCATATTACTTACCGTAAGCAAATGTATACTTTTTTTTAGCTATTTACAGTAACATTATCAAAATACCACCCAAAGTGGGCGATATTTTGACCCAAAATACCGCCCGGCGATAATTTGGGTCAAAATATCGCCCAAATTGAATGGTACTTTGATATCAAGTACTGCCTAGGCAGTACTTTGATATACAAGGACCGCCCAAATTGGGTAGTCCTTTTATTCCAAAATCCGCTCAAATCAAAATACCGCTCACTTTGAACGGTATTTTGAAAGAAACTCAATCCAACATAAAAAATGGATAGATTGTTTTTTTTTTTTTTTTGTTAAAAAATCAATTTTACGTACAAAAAATATATAGATTATTTATTTACCGTATAATATGGATTGTCCTCGTAACTAAGTAACATAATTATATTGAAAATGATTTTTTTTAATTTTTTAAAAAAACTTAAGGGGCATTATAGACTTTTCACAGAAAAATATTACTGTAAATAGTAAAATTATCACTGCAAATAACAATTCCAAAAAAAAAAAACACACGAAGTGATTTGGTTGAGGTAGGTGGGAAAAAACGAACAGATAAGTATTTTTTTTTTCCGTTTTACTATTCACAATAACTTTTTTTATGAAAAGTCTGATTTGCCCTTTTGGTTAAAATATTTTTTTTTTTTTTCATTTTGCACCTGTACAACAGCATTGGCACCTTGTTTTCCATCCAGAGTGCTTGGTTGTCCATTTACATTAAACTGCAGAAGCGACTTATTTTCCATTTCATCACTGACACGTTTATTCAAATATGGCCGGTATAGCCGAGGTCGATTCATATTATACTGTAAGTAAACACTGTATATATTTTTTTACTTGAAATTAGTTTGCCTAAAAAAGTTCTATATATACCCCTTCATTTTTGGAAAAAAAAAACCCCTTTTGGGCGAGATTTTTTTCCCGAATTTCCGATTACCCGATCGTTTTGTAACATTTCTGCCCGGGAGACTGTATCCCCGGCCAAAATTTCCCGAAAATACCGCTGGTCACCGGCAGTATTTTGGGGGGAAATACCGCCGGCGTGGTATTTCGGGGGGAAATACCGCCAGGCACATGGCGGTATTTCTCCGGTTAATACCGTCGGCCAGTGGCGGTATTTCTGAATGAAATACCACCGGCAGTATTTCAGTGGGAAACACCGCCGGGCGGTATTTGTAGGGGAAATACCGCTGGACGCCGGCGGTATTTCTTCGTACTGCCGGCCGCCGACGGTATTTCGCTGGAAAAACCGGCAGCTGCCGTGGGTAAGGCGGTTTTTCGGCGATTTTTCAGCCCGAAAATGTTGGGACGTTCGCAATATCCCTCCAACCTACCAAAGCTAATCGCAATTCTGTCAGAACTTCTTCTATCGGCGACAAGATTATTGCACAATTTATTGGTTGCATCTAACTTTTTAGATTTAAGGATGCTGAACCAGCTTTTTTGTATTAACAGGATTTTCGTGTTGAGAGTGATGACATTTATGCTGACCACACCGAAGTATTTCAGACGAACGAAGAGTTCAGAAGTAAGAAAGATATGATTGCATGGGTTAAAGCACGAGCAGTTGAAAACAATATGACGGAAAAAATTACTTCCTCTTCGAAAATGTTGAAGCTGTTCCTTACAAGAGGGAAAAAAAGGTAGAGTTGAGATAGGGTGCGATAGATCAGGAAAAGTTAGAGAGAAGCCACCCCTACCGGAAGGGAAAAGCAAGCAGAGCAATACAAGCAGCAAGATGACAAATTGTCCATTTTACCTAAAGGGCCGAGAAATTGCTGGGGAAAATTGAAAGTTAGAGGTCATAAACGATATGCACAATCATGAATTAGAAGAAGTTCGAAATTGGCATTCAACGCAGTCACAGTTAACAGAATTGGAGAAAAAGAAGATTGCAGAAATGTCCAGTATTAACATCAGGCCGAAGCATATATTGGCCCAATTGCTCGCGGGTGATCCGAAAAATGTCAGCCACATAAGACAGGTGTACAACCAATCAGCAAAAAGTAAAAGGGATGCGAGGGGATGGGAGGTATTACTAACATGCAGTATTTCTTCAAACTTTTGCATGATCATGAATACTTCTATGCGTACTCAGGTGATGACGACAGTAATGCAGTGGGCCACATCTTCTTTGCGCACAAGAAGGCACCTCGTCTACTTGTTATGTTTCCGTACGTGTTGTTTATGGATACGACGTATAAGACAAACATGTATGACATGCCTCTGCTGCAAATAGTTGCTCATGTACCAACAGCTCAGTATGTTCATATCGCGTTCGTTTTCATGAGGGATGAGACTACCCCGAGTTATTACTGGGGATTGGCACAATTGAGCAATTTATTCGAGCGAAAAAAATAGCCACACGTAGTCATCACTGATCGAGAGATTGCCTTAATGAATGTTGTGAAACTAGTATTCCCACATGCTACCTAGCTACTGTGTATGAGACACATTGAAATAGATGTCAAGAAACATGTCGTATCGGCTGGCAAAGACAAAACTACAACGGATGTGTTTCTATATCGTTGGGGCAAGTGGTTAAAGCCCTGACATATGAACAATTCATGGAAGTTGTGGATTATATTGATACTAAATATGGAAATAAATCTAGATTCAGAAATGTTATTCCGTACTTGAAAAAAACATGGTTGGATCCCCACAAGGACAAGTTTGTGTCTTGTTGGACGAAAAGTATAAAGCATTGCGGAGGGCACACAACGAACATGTAAGTTATTTATTGATTTCATTTATGATTTGTATATTGTATAATTACATGATCTTTTATATAATGCTTTATGTTATATTAAGAATTTTAATGTCAATTGTCTTTCAGGGTTGAGAGTGCACATGCACAGTTGAAGAAGGCTATTGGTACGAATAAAAAGGCATTTTCAAGTATTTTTAACGACATTAATATTATGATAGGGTTGCAACTCGATGAAATTCGGACTAAAATGGAATTTTCGCGCAGCAAAACATATCGGAAGAGCGACTACCTACTGTATAGTAGGCTTAACGGTAGAATGTCTTTCGTTGGTATTACAATGGTGGATAAAGAATATACAAAAAGAGTTGGCCTTATCGGGGATGATGGTGCGCTTTGTGGTTGCGAACTCCGAACAAGTTGTGGTCTGCCATGTACATGTGAGATGCAACAGTTGGTGCGCGCGTACCATCCAATTGATCCTATCGACGTTGACGCATTCTGAAAGATGCTACATTTGGGAGATAATGATGTTCCAAAAACTCAGGAAGAGAGGCAAACCGCTGAAAGCCGACTTCATGAAATGTTTGTGGATATAATGACGCGTCCGAGCGCTGAGATATACAGGGTCATGGATGTGGTGCATTCGACGCTTTATCCGAAAACTGTTGATCTAGCTGAGCCGGTTAGTAGGCTACACAGGGGACGGCCCAGACACAATTCAACCCAACGAGATCTATCAGATTACGAGCATGCCGAAAGGAATGCACTACACTAGGTACGAATAAATGTATTTAATTTTAAAATGTCATTGTGGTTAAATACATATACACATACTCAATTTAATATGCTTTACACTCGCAGGTCGACGATCCACAGGAGGGCAGAGAAGACGAAGGGTTGTGAGGGCCCATGCTTCTGAATGGCCTTACGACCTTTCCATATTTCTGAAGCAGTTCGTGTTCGAATACATTACCGAACATGTTAATGTAGTGCCCGATGGACATTGTGGTTTTAGGGTAATTGACTATTTCGCACACGATGCAGATGAGGCGCAGTGGTACCAAGTGCGCAGAGACCTGCATTAAGAACTCCGGAATGAAGCTACTTTTTGACGCTTTGTTCTTGGGGCAGTCGATTACGATTTAGCATTCAGGTTGCTAGATTGTTATGTAGTTCCAGTAGATGAGGAATTCTGGTTTGATTCTCATATTCTGGGAATATTTGTCGCAACGAAGTACCAGAAGGTGGTTACATTATATGTCCAGCAGAGTAATACTTTCCTTTCGCTTCTGTGGCAGGGGAGCCGGCGTCTCTACTGATCAGAGCAGTTTCATCAATATGGATTTAATAAGACAAAATCATTTCATTGCTTTGTCAACGACAGGAGAGGTCTTGCTACCCCCAATCTATCCGACGTGAAGAAACAGGGCCTCAGAACAAATGCAACTTTGGAAATCCCATTTGGAATCAAAATTTGGTGAATTTCGGAATAATTAGGCTGCTGAGTGTTAATATAAGATGTTTTCATATCAACAGTTTAACATTAACTGCAATTTATGTTTGATTTTACGTTCACAAGATAAGATTCTCATCTTTTAACTTTCTTATGTAATTAATTTTAACATTAATGAAGTCAAATAAAAAAATATATATATACATATATATCATACCGAATGAACCCTATTACTTTATACAATGCATAAAAAAACCAAATAAAAACAGTGAATAAAGCATATGGGACCTTGCCGCAATCTACTCCAGTACCGGCATCAAATCCTCCAAATGGCGGGCCACCTTCTCCATGGCACTCTCCCTCACGTCATTGGGGACGGTATGCCGATTTTGGGGATGAGCATAATACATTTTACTTGCTATATATTGCTAGCGCTGCATTTGAAAGAAATATCGAAATATAGTTAAAAATATTGACGCAATTATATAATTAATTGACAGAAATAAGCATAATTTTGTAGTTCTTACCGCAACCGAAGATAGCCGTTTGGGGTCCAGTGTCTCATCCACTGCCATGTCGTCGGGACTAACACAAACGTTAGTTCGCGGCTGGAAGTAGTCCAAGTACTCAAGGCAGGACTGATTGGGCCAATGAGCCCTCTCCATCCCCCTTATCACCTTACTCTTGTACATTTGCAGGGCCTTAAGATTCGTATTATACACGCAGGAGTACCTTTTTATTTCAGAGTTTCTGTAACAGCTCTTTGGCTCTAAAACTGTGTGCGGGATCGCCTGAATGAATCCAAATTGCCGCAGAAACCGATCAGGCATGTATAGCTCTACGACTCTAGGGCAATGAATAAGACCCTTGTACAAGGTTATTAAGTGAACTCCTGCAGGATTTGGCCCAAAAGGAAGCCAATTGACCTAGTTCATATGCAACATAGTAAATGGATAATCGACTAAGTCGGCAATTAAACTAATAAACAGTAAAAAATTTAAACGACATAGAAATATTACCTCTTCGGATTTCATTCCGTCCAGTGCGCGTCTGTATGACACCAAATCCCAGTTAGGCTCGCGCTTCCTGCTAGTTCCGATGTGCCACTTGGTTGCAGCTGCCCACTCGACATCCTAGGATCTCAGGTTCGCCGGACTAAATGCGAGAAAGTACTCATAAATTCAGCTCTATTAAAAAAAATGAGAAACAAATTAGTCATTTTAATGTACCAGTGCAAATTATAAAAATAATGTATAAACGATTCTTACAAACTTGCAATAAAGGTTCGCCAAACAAGCTGCCCCCCACACAAGTCCTCTTACGCTTTCTACATCGCGGAGGTAAGGCAGGAAATGCCCAAACACGTGGATTTTTTTTTTAATCCACGAACAGGGTGTTTCCAACTAACCACAGCAAATACCCTGCGGCAGCATTGGCGGCCTCCACCTATCCACTGACACAGTGATCACGAATGAGGGACATTTTAACACTTGCAAAATCTCGATCCCCGAGCTGGTATTCCTCAATCCCCAACAATTCTAACAGCAGTTCCTTCATCTCTGCCGGCTTAATTTTCCAACCAATTGTCGTTCCGCCAATCGGAATCCGCAATATGTACACAGCGTCATGAAGAGTGATACTTATCTCTCCGAATGGCATGTGGAATGAATTAGTTTCCGAATGCCATCTCTCAACAAAGGCACTTAGGAGTGCAGAGTCTAACTCTGCATGCATGGACCAACCCAAATGTGCCAACCCGGACGGTCAACTATACTTTTTATTTCCCCATTGGCTAACTCCTACCTTTGTAGATTGTTGTAGCCATTATGGCACAACAATGCACCACGTTCCTAAATAATTGAATAAATAAAATAACACATTTCAAAAGCCAACTTATTAATCATAAAGCGGAAATAAATAAAAATTATATCAAGAAATATGTAATAAAGTATAAAACGATACTTGTCGATTCCATACGTAGTAGGCAACATGACCTTTAAAACTCTGTAACAACTCTGGATCTGAAGGTCCACCGTCAATCGAACCATCTAGAGGCCGGTAAGCCTTCCACCCGGCATTCCTCCCGAAGCAAGAACCGGACCCAGACCCTGACACTGATTCTTTGCCTTTTTCGCTACTTCGTTGGTTCGGTGCATTTTTCCTTTCATTTTCATCCTCCAACCGCCCCGAATTCCCTCCCATGTACCCCTGCGACTGAGACATGTCCATCTCAAATCTTTCTGCATTTTCCCCAACTTCCTCCTCCTCCGCATTTCCAATGTATGGCGGGGAAAATTCTCTTTCGCCGTAATAAATATTACTCTCCCTCGTCGCATTTGATAAGCGAGAAGAGCCATGCGCTCTTCCTGCCACCCTTCTCTGCCGCTCGGATGCAGTGGGAGGTATTCGGCCACCTACTTCCTCAGAGGAGGACTGTGTCGCCTCAGTGCATCTCTCAACCAATTGCAAATTGTCATCCTTTTTGCTTTTGGTTAATTTCAATTTTCTAAATGCTTCAGCCATCTGAAATAATATAAACATGCATTTATCAATAAGAAATTAATTCATAACATATAAGAAACAATAACACAATTAGAGATAAAGAAAATTTAAAATATTGGCTCAAACCTCGCCCCTTTCGGACAGAAACCCGCCAACAATCCATGCGACCATTGGTAAAATACCGCTGTCACCCGGTGGCATTTCTCGCGGTAATATCGCCGGCGACCGACGGTATTACCGTGGCGAAATACCGCCGACGCGGTATTTTCACAGAATACCGCCTCTTTACGGCGGTATTCTGGGGTAAAATACCGCCGTTCAACGGCGGTATTCCTGTCGGGAATACCGCAAGGAAATACCGCCGGCGACCGGCGGTATTTCATCCCCATCCGGCGACACCAGCCCGGATCTGCGCAGATTTGGAAAAAAAATTAACAATTTCGGGCAGAATACTAACAAATCCGGACATATTATAACTAAATTAATCAAAACAACAAATAAAATAATACCGAAACAAATATTAATTGTAGGCACTTACCTTTTGTCGATCCGATTCGTCTCGACTTTTATCCGATTTAGCCAATTTTGTGATTCCTTCTTCTCCACACAGCTCCGCAGCCTCACTTTTGCCTCTGATTCCTTTTCCTTTGCTGTGAATTCCTTTTCTGCAGTCTACTTATAGACTTTTGCAGAAGAAAGCACCTTACTTTTGCTTTTTCCTTTTTTTTTTTTGTTTTTTTTGTGTCAAGGGTATGTTAGTCTTTTCATAGGAAAATGTTACTGTAAATAGTAAACGGTTACTGCGTTATAATAATTCCGTTTTTTTTTTTCACTAAAGATGCTAGAAATAGCTCGTAATGGAAGTCTCATGTCATACCATCTCTTCACGTTTCTCAATTTCTTTTTTTGATAGACCTATTTAATCTACGAATCCAAGTAATTAAACTCGCTACATGAAAGAACCACAATGGCTTGAGGGTCGCTATATATCAAAACATGGAATTGATATCTTCCTAACAGTGTTTTTCAGCCTCACGGGGAGAGGAAACGAAGCAGATGCAGATGTGACTCTTTTCCTGGGAATGCATATCTATCTGCACTTGTCATAGGACTTCCTGCTTCAACAAAAATAAATGTTCAAATTGAATTTCCTTTCTTTCTTTCTGGCTTTTCTTTTACTCTATTTCCTTTTTGGTGTTATTTGAAAAATAATTGAGTGATGCAGGAAAGATGGAAGCGTCAGAATCAAACAGTAAAACGGAAAATGTAATAGGGTCACACAATGACAAGAACAAAATTTGGATCCTGAAAACGCTTTGTAACATATAAATTAAATTCCATGTAACCACCTACTTGCTTATGAGCAAATTATTAACTCTCCAGTGATCAGCTGCAAATCATTTCATTATTTGGTCAAGATTTTGAGACATCTTAAGGTAGTCAGCCAACAATAATAATATGGTCAATGTTTGCTTCTTTTGCAAATATTGCAATCAAAGACACAAACTTTAGCCTTGAAATGAAGGACTAATTGTAATAAAGGAGAACTCATAAAAGCTTTGTGATTGTTGATTAAAAAATGCATGCATAAGCTTGAATCATATTTAAGTTCAGCTCTGGTTTAAAGAAAGAAAATCTCATGCAAATACATGACTCACTTACATAACTATTGCAATAAGTCATAGTCCAGAAACATCTCTGGACTCATTCAACAAAAGGAAATGCTTTACTTGATTGGATTATTCCATCTAGAAGTTAATAATTCCAGAAAACTATCAAGCATGCAATGTGAGCAAGCTTATTTTCGAGCCAAATGTGCAAGTAAAAGAATGTGGATAATAGAGCATCCAAAAAATCATCAACCTAAAGCTCCCCACGCAAAACATTTCAGGAAACTAATATCTATAAATCAACATTCTGAAACACAAATGATTCAGTCACATGATTAAGCTTCCATAAATTTAATGAGCTTACTTGCAAGGACAAGAATTGGAAGAGTCAGTGCAGAAGATCACAGCAAGCATGCCCCTGAAGAACACAGGAAAGAACACGTGCTGTGGTTCAGCTGATCAAATGCCTCAGCCACTTGACAGGAAGCATGATTTTGCAATTGATGAGCTGGACTTCCATCAAGGGATAAGTTAATCAATAATAACTGTCAATAGCTGTCAAGTAGTTAGTAGAATTAGTGGGAAAAACAGTTACTTGCTTAGTTGCTTTGTAAATGGATTGTACAGCTGGACATGTGATCCGTAGCTTAGCTCAAAGTATAAATAGGAGTAGCTATTATTATTGTAATTAGATTTTTCATTCTTCTTCAATATACAGAAAAGTTTTCTCTGATCATATTTTACTTTTCTCTGAAGTTTTCTTATGTTCTTCATTTTTAAGTTCTGTTTTCTTCATCCTTGCCTTGTGATCAGCCTTGCTTAACTTTTACATGGTATCAGAGACACGGTAAGATCAGCTGAAGCAAAATGGCGAGCAGTAGTGATCAAGCAAACAGTGCAAGTGAGATCTTCCAATTGGAAGACTCAATGAAGGTTAAAGGAACCGAGAATACCAATGTTTCTCTGGTTTCCAATGTGCTCACTGAAGGAAACTTCTTGTCCTGGAGGCGCTCAATGTTGATTGCTTTAGGTGCTAAAGAGAAGCTCAGCTTCATCATGCCTGGAGCAAAATCACCGATTGAAACTTCGCCTACCTTCACAAACTGGAAACAAGCTGATTGTATGGTGATCTCATGGATCTTGAGCTCCATGTCCAAGGAAATTGCAGATGCTTTCATCTATTCACCCTCAGCAAGAGATTTGTGGCAAGAAATCACTGAGAGGTATGGTGAGAGCAATGGAACGATGGTATATGACATCAGAAAGGAAATGTCTTCCACAACACAAGGGAATTTGAGTCTGGCTCAGTATTACAACAAGTTGAAGAGATTTTGGGAGGAATTGACTCAACTTAGGCCTTTGCCTGTGTGTAATTGTGGTGCTGCTAAGGAGATCTATGATAGAGAATCTGAAGCTATGCTTATGCAGTTTCTCATGGGTCTCGATAATGCATATGACATAACAAGAAGTCAGATTCTCATAATGGATCCTCTTCCCTCAACCAACAAGGCATATTCTATTGTTCAAAAGGTAGAACCAAAGAAGCAGTTACCAGTGGTGTATGCTAATTCAGGTGAAAACACTGCTTGTATGATTCGTGAACAGATCCAGAAAACTAATCAACCACAAAAGGAAATATGCCAAAGAGGCCTGATGTCAGGAAGTCGGGACTGAAATGCACTTTCTGCAATAGAGATGGACATGCTAAGGACACATGTTTTAAGTTGCATGGTTACCCTGACTGGTGGAAGGCACAGAAAGAGAAAGGTAATCTGAAACCTATGGCTAATGCAGTGGATACTCCACTCAATTTGGAAGATAATGCATCAGGATCTGGAAAATCTGTAGTTCAGAACTCACAACTGCAGGGACTTCTTACTGAATTGCTCCAAGAATTGAACAAAAACAACAGAGGAAATACTAGTGAACAAAATCTAGTGAACTTTGCTCATCTCAATGATTTTTCAGGTATGCAAACACCTATGAACTTTGGTCTTATGACATTGTTAGGAAAGGATTCTTGGATTGTTGATACTGGTGCTAGTAATCATATATGTCATGATGCATCCATGTTTCATACTCTGAAATCTACTTCTAGTTGTACTCCTGTATACCTACCTGATGGTTCTACTAAAATGGTGAACAAAGTAGGACACATCAAACTCTCACCTAATCTGAGTCTTATAGACTGTTTTCACATTCCCTCATTTCATTTTAATTTGTTGTCAGTAAATAAGCTAGCTCAATCACACTCTGTGGTTATCATTTTCTATGCTAAGTTCTGTGTATTACAGGACTCTAGGCATCATCAAATCTATGCTATAGGAAGAGCAGTAAAGGGCCTGTACATTCTAGACTCTACTTCATTTGATCTCAAATTCATTAAAGCTCATAGGCACCTCATTACTACTTCTGACCAGATGCCTAAAGCATTAAGTCTCACAGTAGATGCTTCTCAAATAAATGCAAGCCACCTGTGGCATGCAAGATTAGGACATCCATCTCACAGTGTAGTTAAACATTTGTTTCCTGATGTAACTCCTATAGCTCACTGTCATGTTTGTCCTCTAGCTAAGCAGTAGAGATTAAGTTTTTCGTTAAGCAGTCATAAAAGTCCTAGCATCTTTGATCTTCTTCATCTAGATATATGGGGACCATTCCATCAACCAACTGTAACTGGATCTCAGTATTTTCTCACAGTTGTGGATGACAAATCCAGATATACTTGGACTTTTTTACTCAAAAATAAATCTCAAGTTGCTCCAACTCTTGTTTCTTTCTTCCATATGATTCAAACTCAATTCCAAAAATCAATAAAAATGATAAGATCAGTTAATGGAACTGAGTTTGTTAATCATAATCTACAGCAAACCTTGTTTCATTTGGGAATCATTCATCAAACCTCAACCCCATACACTCCCCAACAAAATGGCATAGCTGAAAGGAAACATAAACACTTACTTCAAGTTGCTAGAGCCTTAATGTTTCAATCCAATCTTCCTAGTAAGTTCTGGGGAGACTCAATTCTTACTGCAACATTTCTTATCAACAGATTGCCCTCTCCTATCATACAATGGAACTCTCCATATCAACTCCTCTACCTTAAACCTCCTGAACTATCTCATGTTAGAACCTTTGGCTGTTTGTGTTATGCCACCAACCTAGAGCCCCACAAAAACAAGTTCTCTCTTAGAGCTCACAGGTCAATTTTCCTAGGATATCCCCCTTTTCAGAAAGCTTACAAGTTGTATAACCTTAGTACTCATAAAGTTTATACTTCCAGGGATGTTGTTTTTCATGAAGACATTTTCCCTTTCCAAAGTGCCTCCACATTGCCATCAACCAATTCTGTTCCTCTACCAGTTCAGATTTCTGATGATGACCTTGATCCTATCACAAATCCTATCCTTCCTCATCATTCTCCTATCCCTCATCCTAATCCTTCTCCTTCTGGTCCTTCTCCTTCTGGTTCTTCTCCAAACAACCCCTCTCCTATTCCATCTCCTTCTCATGACACCTGTGAGTCACCCTCTTCACATAATACATCTGAACCATCTCCTTCTCCTCACCTATCTGAAGCATCTTCTAGTGTTTCTCCTCATGTGATACTGCCTCGAAGAATGAGTACCAGAACCAAACACCTGCCAACTTGGCTTATAGACTTTGTGCTTCCCACAGCTCACTGTGTTGTTCCCTTTACTAGTTCTGCATCTAGTCAGTCTTATCCTATTTCTACTTTTCCATTCTATTCCAATTCTTGTTTTTCTGCATCATACATGTCATTCTTAGCTAATGTATCCACTATCCAAGAGCCTCATTCCTTCAATCAGGCTAAAGATCATCCTGAGTGGGTCCAAGCCATGAATATGGAGCTACAGGCCTTGGATTTGAATGATACCTGGGAATTGACTACTCTACCTAAGGGCAAGAAGCCTATTGGGTCCCGGTGGGTATATAAAGTTAAAATGAATCCTGATGGCACTGTTGACAAGTACAAAGCAAGACTTGTTGCCAAAGGATTTCATCAGATTGAGGGGGTTGATTATACTGACAGTTTTTCTCCTGTTGCAAAAGCTGTCACTGTCAGGGTTATTCTTGCCTTGGCTGCTTCCTATTGCTGGCCCCTCTATCAGTTAGATGTTAACAATGCTTTCCTCCATGGAACTCTTGAAGAGGATGTCTATATGCAGCCTCCTCCTGGTTACACTAAGGCATTATCTGGTCAGGTTTGTAAACTCAAGAAGTCCTTGTATGGACTAAAACAGGCTTCCAGAAGATGGAATCATGAATTCACCTCCCAATTGACTCTGTATGGTTTTCAGCAGTCCTCTCATGATCATTGCCTATTTGTCAAACAAACTTCTGGATCTTTTATAGCACTCATTGTATATGTTGATGACATACTATTACAGGGAATTCATATATAGAAATTGATCAGGTGAAGCACTTCCTTGATAAGAAGTTCACTGTTAAGGATCTTGGCCATGCCAAGTATTTCCTTGGGATTGAACTTGCTCGCAGTCCTACTGGCCTTTATTTGAATCAGAGGAAATACATTTTAGACATTATCTCAGATGCTGGTTTACTTGACTCTAAGCCTGTTTCTACACCTACTCCATTAGGTGCTGATTTTGCGACTCATACACCTCTAATGACTGATCCTCATCCTTTCAGAAGGCTCATTGGCAGGCTGCTTTATCTCCATTTTACTAGACCTGATTTAACTCATGCTGTGCAACAGCTCAGTCAGTATATGCATGCTCCTAGACTAGTCCATTGGCAAGCTGCTCTTCATGTCCTCAAATACCTCAAAGGAACACCATCTTTGGGTCTTCTCTATCCTGCTAATTCGTCTTTATCCCTTCAAGGTTTCTGTGATGCAGATTGGGGAGCCTGTAAACTCACTAGGCAATCAGTTTCTGGTTATTGCATTTTTCTTGGAGGAGCTCTTATCTCATGGAAAGCTAAGAAGCAGTCCACTGTATCTCGATCCACAGCTGAGGCAGAATATAGAGCTCTTGCTACTACTACCTGTGAACTCCAATGGATCACTTATCTTTTGAATGATCTCCAAGCTCAAGTTCCTTTGCCTATTCCCCTGTGGTGTGATAGCCAAGCTGCCATCCACATAACAGCCAATCCTGTGTTTCATGAGAGAACTAAACATCTTGACATTGACTGTCATGTGGTTCGCAACAAGTTTAAAGAGGGGTTCCTTGTTCCTAAACATGTCACCTCTTCTGATCAGCTTGCTGACATTTTTACAAAGCCACTGTCAGTTGCTCCCTTCCTCCATCTGGTGTCCAAGTTAGGCTTGGTTGATTTTCACCAAGTCCAACTTGAGGGGGGGATGCAGAAGATCACAGCAAGCATGTCCCTGAAGAACACAGGAAAGAACAGGTGCTGTGGTTCAGCTGATCAAATGCCTCAGCCACTTGACAGGAAGCATGATTTTGCAATTGATGAGCTGGACTTCCATCAAGGGATAAGTTAATCAATAATAGCTGTCAATAGCTGTCAAGTAGTTAGTAGAATTAGTGGGAAAAACAGTTACTTGCTTAGTTGCTTTGTAAATGGATTATACAGCTGGACATGTGATCTGCTTAGTTGCTTTGTAAATGGATTGTACAGCTGGACATGTGATCCGTAGCTTAGCTCAAAGTATAAATAGGAGTAGCTATTATTATTGTAATTAGATTTTTCATTCTTCTTCAATATACAGAAAAGTTTTCTCTGATCATATTTTACTTTTCTCTGAAGTTTTCTTCTGTTCTTCATTTTTAAGTTCTGTTTTCTTCATCCTTGCCTTGTGATCAGCCTTGCTTAACTTTTACAGTCAGTCACCCAGGTGTAAATCATTATGTATCAATGACTAATAAGCACTTGAAGCCCCTCCACTGATTCCTATATGTTTCTGATGGATTCTTCAAGAGATTGTGAGCACCGTTGCACTTCAATCATTAGCAGTGTAGGGATTTCAGAAAATTCAGATGGGACGTCTTCAAGGTCCCTGCAACTCCATAACAGCAGTTGCTCAAGTTGGGGAAGGTGATCAGAAGAGGCAATCCATCTAACAATATTCAGGGAATCTAGCTTCAAGAATTTCAGTTTGTGAAACTCCTCCTCCTTCATTTCCCAAGTCAGCCCCTCCAATGATGCAGAGAGTAATTTAAGAACTTCCAGGTTTGGAATTCTCCCAATTGTATACATGTGATTCCATGAAAGGCGAAATCTAGAAAGAGTCAATTTCCTTAAATTCAGTGGCAGATTGAATTCCCCAAGATTACGACCCCTACCAGCATATAGTATGTTGAGTGACTGCAAATGGACTAGAGAATCTAATGTGGGAAATGGATTACAATTCCCAGAAGAATCTCGTGATTCCAGAAAAATACATTTTAACTTCAGGAGATTTGGAAACTTCCCTAGTATCCTCTCTGTATCTTTACAGTAAGACAGAGATGGTGAGGAAAAGGTGACCAAGTTATCCAAGAGGATGGAACTTCCAAAATTGTCACCCAGCAAGTTAAAAGCAACTTGATTCTTAACATGAACATGCAGTAAACTTGTCATGCACCAAAAAGTATCTGGCAGTACAACTTTCCCACATAAACCCTTCAAAATAAAAGTTTCTAGTTTCCAGAGCTTAGATATAGACTCTGGAATAGAATCCAAATCCCCACTGAGAGCTAAGTACCTTAGTAGAACTAGAAACTCTATTGCAACAGGGAAAGAGACACCCAGATTTATACATTCCAAATCCAACAGCCTGAGAAGTTTGAAATTTTCAAAAATGAATGAGAGATTAAAGGGACGTCTTGAATAGGATTCATTAGAGGGAGGAATGAATATAAGAGAACGAGTGCAAGGGCCTGAAGGTCTTGATTCAACAAAATGCTTTCGCTTCAAATAAGTGCAAACTCGATAGCCCTCATATTTTTTAGCATTTGAACGGTTGTCATAATCAAAATCAACTCCATCATATAAGTCGTGCAAAGACGCATACGGTTCATCAAACCTGGTTATTAGCTGTAAAAAGTTCTCCTCTTTGGATTTTGAGAGACATAAATCTAACAGCAGATCATGCATTTGGCATGTTTTTATCCCTCCTCTAGATTTCCTTTTGGACACCATAACTAGGCTGCGATCAATTAGATCCTTCAGGGAATCTTCCCCTTCTTCTTCTAAGCTTTTCTGATCAGTTCTCAGTATGAACTCTTCAGCAATCCACATTTGTATCAACTTTTTGACTTGGACATCTCTGTCTTGTTGGAATGCTCCAAAATACAGAAAGCATGCTTTTAAATGATCTGGTAAGTGATTGTAGCTCATTTCTATGATGCTTTTGCATTGAGTCTCTGGATCATCAGTAACTCGATTATGCAACTCCTGTAAAATTTGTTGCCATGACCCCTGCTTCTTTTCAATTTTTTCCAGCATACCAGCAACTGCAACAACTGCTAGAGCTAATCCTTTACATTGTTCAGCAATTTCCTTTCCAAGCTGTAATAATTCCTTGGGACATCCTTCCCAATGAAAAGTCCTCATTTCCAACAATTTCCAACTTTCATCAGCAGATAGTGTACGAAGTTGATGAGGATTACTTCCTGGCATAGCATCCAAGGACACATTACACAGACGGCTTGTTAACATAATTCTGCTTCCATTTCTATCATCAGGGAATGATGCTTGCAAGTCTTTCCATGCTCCAACATCCCACACGTCATCCAAAACTATAAGGTACCTATTTCCCTTCAAGCACCTCCACAACTTCAATTCTAAATCTGCATCATCCATTTCATGAATTTCATCAGTAAGGCCCTGCATGTCTCCTAAAAGTTTGAGCAACAAGTCCCTTTTCTCATACGATTGTGAAACAAAACACCATGCACGACGATGGAAGTGATATGAAACTTCAGGATCATCATATACCTTCCTTGCTAGAGTTGTTTTTCCCAAACCAGGCATTCCAACGATAGAGACCACATCTCGTTGGAGGGATCCTCTCTTTAACCTATCAATGATCACTTCCTCCTGATCTCTGAGCCGGACCACCAGCTTATCAGTTTCTAGTTTACCTGCTCTTGCTATGCTGCTTGAGTTTTTGGGGATAGGATGGTCTCTATTCTCGCAACTCTTCTCCTGCAGTTTTGTGGCTGCCAACATCTTGATAAAAATAATCTCCGTATGGAGGTTATTAATCCATAAGATATGGTGCAATTGAGGATCTATCTGAAGCTCAATGGAGTCAATGACGTACTCCCACTCATATATGAATTTTGTAAGACGACCACCAAGATCTTTCCACTCTGAAAGCTCATGTCCCTCCAGTAAAGCTCCTCTATGATATAAGCTCAATGACTCTAGCTCCATTTGAAACTTTTCCAAGTCATCTCTAATTAATGGATCATCTTCACGTTTGCACAACTCCAATTGGTTTCTCAACAGACGATCAAGGAATCCCATACCTGCAGGCCTGTTTGGGAAATTGGTCTTTGGGATTTGGATATCAATCTGTCGTATCACCATTTGCATCTCATTTAGCAAACCATCAAGTGTTTTCTTGATTGTCTCTTTGTCTATATATTCGGTATGGAATAAGCGACATAAATATAATGCCTTCATGGACAGAGATTCAATTAACACAAACCTCTTTTCACCATCGGCTACATTCTCCACTTGAACAATTGTGAGAGTTGATATGAACAGTTTCATATACTCAAGTATGAAGCATAGTTCACGTTTACAATCGGCAATTACAGTCTCATTAAAAATTAACAATGTCATCAAAGTTAATTTTGCCCTTGAAAGCGTAACCTTTGAAAGCAGACTAGAGATTGAAATCCTTACCATGTACTCATCGATTTTCTTCTGACTGGGTAATGATTTCAAGGATTTTAACTCGTCGCACACTTCATCCTCAATGCCCATTCCTACCTTGAAATAGCTTTTGAACTCCTTCAAACAATTGACAAGCGGGTCAATCTGGTTTTCGGCTCGATGATTGAAGATTTCCTCACTAGATACATGCTGCTTCTAGAGAAATAGGCCCACTTTACGAAGCCAAATTCTCCTCCCGACATACCAACAACTGCTAAGGAGTCGGAATTCAGGCTTTGCTAGCCGATCAAGTATCTCAACAATCTCTGTTTTAATCTCTGCAAAATCACTTTTGTCCTCCTGGCTGCTGATAGGGTCTTCAGGGGTAATGATGAGATAGATTACCATATCCCTCAACTCCTCGTGATGTAAAGTTCGTCCTGATATCCTTAAGGAACTGAGGAACAGCTCACCTAAAGTCGTCGGATCATGGCGGATTTTGTTCAAAGCTTTGAGGAACTTGAGAGTGAAATCTAGAAATTTGGGATTGGTAAATGAAATCTCGTCAGCGATCTCAGTCAACAGGCTATCACGGTGAATTGGCCCAACTGAGGAGGAACAACACAGACATGCTGCCCTAAAAACCAGAGGTGCAACATGAGCAAAGAAACCCTCGATTGCTACATTTTCATGCTCCGACATCGCCATCAACCCGAATCCGAATTCAGTTTTAGGAGCGCATCCGCCGTAGCTTCAAATTTGACGACGAGAGCTCCGCAGTCCTCCACCACCTCAGCGGCGTCGCTCCACTGCTTAACGCAATCAATCAAGTGTTTTAGGCGTTTCCAGGAAAGTAAAAGTTTGTCGACATGGTTGGCGTACATCGGAAATCGGTGACGCCCCAGCAGCTTATCGAGTTCCTGTAACAAACCTTCCAGTTGACGATGATCAGTACTGCTGTAGCGATTACCCATGGATAGCTCCTTTGCTTACTGAACCAAACCAAGCCAATGATTCTGTTACAGAGCCGGTGCAGGTAGAGCATCATGTGTAGTGATCATCATTTCTTTTTAGTTTAATGCACTGAAAATGCGAACACGACGTATTAAAGAAACAACTTTTAGGCTGCACCTAGTTCACCGAGGGTTAGTGGGAATCAGAATGATGCTACTTAAAAGAACAGTTTTACTAAACACATGACACTTTTAAAATTTTAAATGGTAAAAAGACAAATATACCCCTGATAGTATTTACCCCAAATTTTTTTCTCTAGGAAAATCGCCTTGGGAAAATTGCCCAGACTTCCAGGAAAATCGCCTGGCCTAGGCGATTTTCTGGAAAATCTCCTAGGCCAGGCGATTTTTCCGGCCGTTCGCCGGAAAATCGTTTCTCCGACGAACGACCACTGAATTTACCCTAAAATTATCACTACGGAGCCAGAAAACGCATCATAAACACTATTACATTCCTAACACACAATACCCATAAGAATTTGCAAACCCAACACATTCAAATTTTCATTTCTTCTAACAAAAATGTAAAAGAGAATGGAGGGGTAAAAATGTAAATTCACTTCTAAAATTTTTAAAAAGTGTCATACGTTTAGTAAAATGTGTCATTCAAGTAACAATTCCATAAAAGAAATGATATAGGGAATCATTATAGTTATTATTGTTTGGTTGATAAAAAAAATTTATCATAAAATTTATTTCAGTATTTAATTTTGAATTAAACTATTAAATATTGTGAAATAATTATATTTAAATATATTATAGGGACAGTTCTTATTGAAAAAAAAATTGTTTAAAAAAAATGCATGTAGAGAGTGAATTTGGAAGGAATGGGTTTGATTCCCAAAATGGAAGGAAAGGGCTCAATGGCCATTTTTGAGATATCGTTGTGGGGATCAGGATTTCACTCTCCCAAACCAAACACCGTCATTTCATTATCATACTCATTCCTCATCCCAAAATTCTTAACCGACCACACCCTTAATTACAAACGAATGAGGTTTTGTTGTTTGGTGGGTGTAACCAGTAACCACCTTGTAACCTTCACTGAATGACATTGGTACATTATACTCCCTCCATTTCAAGATAGAAGACGTTTTAAGTCTTTAAACACATTAAAAAAGCTTGAAAATGATCAACTAAATCCTTCATTAATATCACATTATATGATATACCAATAACTAATATGGGCAATTAACACTTTTCCATTAAGGGCAAATCTGGAAAGAAAGTGTCTAAAATAGTTTAAATGACTTATATTTCGAAACAAAGTTGAAAGACTAAAATGATCTAAACTGACAAAGTTGCAATTGGGAGTTAAAGTCTGGTGCGCTTAGGGGCGAACGCAGAACAAAATATTAGTAGGGGTGATTTTAGTTAAAATTTTTTTTTCTAGTATCATTAAATAAGATACATAGTAGTACTACTAAAGTAGCAAACAACCATAATGATATCGATCCAAAAAAAAAAAAAAAACCCCTTAATGATAAAAATAAAAGCAAATAGAAACTAGTAAAATCACTATTTCTTGATGCCTGAACAACCACTACGGTAGTACTGGCAGTGGCGAATCCAGAAACAAATTTGAGAGGGGGCCAATTGATATACATATAAACTTGTTTTTTTATAGATAAATACACTATAAAAAATTGAATTTTTTTTAAAAAAACACTGTTCACAAAGGGCATGAGAGGTTTGGAGGGGGGCAGGGACCACCCCACCCCCTAGCTTCGCCCCTGAGTACTGGACACACTAGTATGACGAGATAATTGTGTTTTGCATTCCCTAGTAACTTATTACAACATAATTTATTCATAACTCACCAGTAACTTATTACAACATAAATATTGATATTTGATATAAAAAAAATAAAAGAAAAACAAAACTCACAGTAGCTGAGGAGGGAGAGCCGGAGATGGAGGACTGGAGTCTGGGTTAGGTGGAAATTTGCGTCAATGGAATTGGATTTGGGAGGGAGGGTTTTTTTTATTTAAGGTGTGAATCCGGGTGGGATTGGGTAATTGCCTAATTGGGTACAATTGGGTTTGACCCAAGTCGTTCCCCTTAAGCAGTTAAAAAAAAAAAAAAAAAAAAAAAAGACAAACAAAACGCAGAAATCAAAATGGTCTTCTTCCTTAGCCCACCAAGGGCAGAGCTACTAGGTAGTAGTAGCACTACCCTTAGCTCTGGGAGCAAGGCGGGGCGTCAGCACTGGCTTGCCCCGCCATGGTTCCGCCCTGCTTGTAATCTCATAGGTATGCCTATTCTTAGTCAAAAAGTAAATGAATAAAGGATGTATTAAATGTACGAATCACTTAAGAGTAAATAATGTCATACAAAGGGTCTTTTATCCCTTAATTATTTTTTCCTTTTTTTAAGACCTTCCCTCGGAGCGGGCATATATCTTAAAAAATCTCTGCCACAGGACATTTTGTATTTTCATTCTTTAAAATGTTTAATTGGTTCTTGCATTTAGTAAAATGATTCTTGCAAACAACAACACTCATTAATAGATCAAATCTTCTCTAGCAGAGAAAAGGCTTTATTTACTTTGTAACTATTACCGAAAAATTACGATTTTTTTCTAAAGAAACAAAAATTTCAATCCAAAGCTTATCATTTTTCCCTAAATTTAAATTATAAATTTTAAAATTCTTTCTAAAATCTTATTGACATTATTTTTTACAAAAACAACTACTTTATTGTTGCATTTTCTCTCTTTTTTACACAAATTCCCAGAAAAAAATAATTCCAAAATTATTATTTCTTTGAGTACAAAAGTTTTTCATTTTGACCACAAAGTATACAAACTTAGTGGGAGATTTAAGACTTTTTCGTTTAATATAATTGAAAATATATTTTGATTAAAAAAATTAACGTAAAAAATATATTAAAAATGAATATAGTTAAAAAAATATTATGAGTAATATATTAAATTTATTGTAGAAACCGCACAAATAAAATAGGAGTACAAAGTCACTAAAGCTACAGGACCTCACCTTCCAAATTCCCAATAATAACAAAGAAAAATCACCAATTATCAGAGAAGCCAAGCATTATAACATGAAACACAAGTAAAACTAATCCTAGAACTCAAACATCCATCCTCTGTCAAAGATTGATAGCACCAGGGACTTGGCTGCGCCCATTCTAACAGAGAAGAATATGTATAACAAAAGAATTATTAGCCTTTAGAAAAACATGAGAAATACTAGAAAAGGTAGTCCTTTGAAAGAAAAAAACACAACAAAACAAAAACTGAGACAACTACTCCCATTGAATCCGAGTTACACTGCCTTCTACTTGAAGAGCTACAAGGGCTGCATCTGCAAAGTGTCTTCCTCATAGTTTATATGATTCTGTCATGGGATTTCTGACTGCAAACTTAAGCCTTGAAATGTTGTACTCAATGTAACAAAGGACAACTGATAAAAACCTGTGAATTGATTTCAAAGGCATGCAATAACTTCTTACAGAAACAGCATTATGTTCTGTTCCATTCTAACAGAGAGAAAACCTAGCGCAAACTGATGCCTAATTTACATAGTCCAATATTTGTCAGAATCCAATAACTCTTTTGACTCATGATGCTTTAGTTGATTACATTATCACATCTTACAGTTAATTATTCCAGAAAACTTACAAGGATGCAAGCTTAAAGTTGTAGATTCTAAAACATCCACCAAATCATTAACCTAAGGCTCCCCAAAAGAGAAAAAATAAAAATAAAAAACAGCAAAATTCGTATATTTAAAGTCAAGATTGTCAAACACACATGCTTCAGTGACATAATTAAGCTTCCAAAGATTTAATAGGCTTACTTACAAGTGAACAGAAATGCTAGAGTCGGTGGTCAGCAGGGTGAAAATCATCAAGAATTAATGTATAACAAGCACTTGAAGCCCCTCCATTGATTCCTCTATGCTTCGGATGGAATCTTCAACGGATTGTGAACACCGTCGCACTTCAATCATCAGCAGTGTAGGGATTTCAGAAAATTCATACGGAACCTCTTCAAGGACTCTGCAATTCCATAATACCAGTTGCTCAAGTTGGGGAAGGTGATCAGAAGAGGCAAATCTAACTTCAAGAACTTCAGTTCACGGAACTCCTCCTCCTTCATTTCCCAAGTCAGTCCCTCCAGTTATACAGAAAGTAGTTTAAGAACTTCCAGATTCGGAAGTCTCCCAACCACAGATATGTGATTCCACGACAGGCAAAACTCCAAGAGAGTCAATTTCCTTAAATTCAATGGCAGACTGAGTCCACCAGGATTAAGATAACTACCATCATACAAGATGTTGAGTGACTCCAGATGCATTAGAAAGTCTAATGCAGGAAATGGATTACAGTTCCCGGCAGAATCTCGCGATTCAAGAAATATAAATCTCAACTTGAGGAGCTTTGGAAACTTCCTCAGTATATTCTCTGTACCGTTGCCATATGAAAGAGATACTGAGGAAAAGGTGACCATGTTATCCCAAACTTTTCCCCTATAAGTTGAAATTAGCGTGATTCTAGACATGAATATACCGTAAACTTGTCATGCACCACAAGGTATCTGGTAGTATGACCTTACCACTTGAATTCTTCACGATAAAAGTTACTAGTTTCCAAAGATCATATGTAGATCTGGGAATAGTATCAAAATCCCCACTGAGGGCTAAGTACCTCAAAAGAACTAGAAACTCTAATATAGCAGTGGGGAAACTCGTTCCCATATTGATACATTCCACATCCAACACCTTTAGAAGTTGGAAATTTTCACCTATGAATGAGTGATATATCTATAAGCTTCATCAGAGGAAGTGAATACAGGAGAACATCGCAACAGCCAGAAGGTCATTTAGCATCTGGAATTTCAGGAGCAAGCTGTTTCTTCACCATTTGCATCTCATCTAGCAAGTCCTTGAAAGCCTCTTTTTTGATTTCTTCTGTATGGAACAAGTAGCAGAGACATAATGTTCTCATGCATATAGATTCAATACGCACAAAGGTCTTTTCTTCATCAACTCTAGCAATTGTGGCAGTTGATACAAACAATTTGATATACTCAAGAAGGGACCAAAGTTCACTTTTGCAATGGGCAATCACAATTTGATCAAGATTCAGCAATATCCTCAAAGCCAGTTTTGCCCTCATAAGCGCAACCTTTGAAAGCAGCTGATAAATCGAAATCCTTACCATGTGTTCTTCGATACTCTTGTCACAGAATGATTGATACAGAGATTTTAACTCGCCATGGACTTCCTTGATAAGCATGTCATCCTCTGTAATCTCGCGTTCTTTGTACTGCATTTTCAACTCGTCCAAACAATTGACAAGGTAGTCAATCCGATCTTCCGCTGTGTCCATGAAGATTTTCCCACTAGATAGAAGCTGCTCCTTGAGGAAAAGTCCCACTTTACGAAGCCAAATCTTTGTCTCAACAATAAAACCTCTTGAAGTGGCAGAGGAAAGGTTCAAACGCAGAGCAACTATTGCCTCAACAATCACTAGTTTAATCTCCGCTAAATCATATTTGTCTTCCTCGTTGATGGGCTCTTCGGGGCAATCTATGACATAGATTACCATCTCAGTCAACTCCTTATGAAGGAAAGTTCCTCTCTCGCTGAAGGAACTGAGGAAGAATTGAACTAAATCAGCTTGAGTTACGCTTGCTGGACCATAGCCTAGATTGTTCAAAGCTTTCAAGAACTTGAAAATGATGTCCAGAAACTTGATATTGGCCAAAGAAATCTCAGTCAACGAGGTATCAGGATAAACTGACTTACTAGAGGAAAAACAGAGGCATGCTACCCGAAACACCACGCGCGAAACAAGCGCAAAGAAACCTTCGATTGCTACTTTTTCATCGCCGGAGACCAACATCAACCTCGATCCGAAACCCTCGTCCACACTGCGAATGAAATACGCAAGCTCGTTCACACTGGGAGGAAAAGACGATGGCTCCAATTCCAAAACCCGCATCATTTCCCCTGTGGATAGCGCAAAGTTGACCCAAAGGGGACTATCATCCAAGGGAGAATTAATTTTCACTGACGAGAAATTCCCCAAAATTGAGTCAACAACTCGAGAGATCTCTGCATCCAAATCAGAGAACTCAAGAGCCTGCGCCCGGAGCTCATCCATGGTGTTAATTAAAGAGAACTCTTGCCTTTCCTTGTTCAATAAGGAGAACAACAGTTTATCGAAGCTCCGTTGCTGCCGAGCACCGAGCAGTTTCTCGATCGCAACAGCTATAGCTTCAATTTTGCCGACGACAGATCCGCAACTCTCCACCGTCTCAACTGCGTCGCTCCATTTTCGAACGGCGTCCATAAAAAATTCAAGTCGTTTCCAGAGAAGTTTCAACCGGATCACTTCCTCCGCGTACTCGTGCCTCTGGTCCTCCGACATCGATTCGTCGCCGGGGAAGGCAAATATTCGGCCAAACTTGACCTCCTCGTACAGTTTCTGTAACAAAATTTCGAGTTGACGACGATGATCTGCGACGGAAGTAACGCTCGTGGAGGAGTTATCCATTGTAGCTCGATCAAGAATTAGAATGACTTCTCGTCAGTGAATCTCAATGGAATAGAATGATTGAACAAAAACGTGTAATGATTTTGTTTAAGTAGATGTAGATATAATATAGATGCAGAACGTTGAAGATTTAAATAACCAAAGTCCGCTCTTAGCACATTAGATAGAACACGTGAAAAATGTATAGAGAATGGTGCACGGGCAATTCCCAAAGCTTTGAATCCATGTGTCTTCCTGATAGTTTATGTTAGGCTTAATTCGTCTTGTGTCCAAATTAGTGTAATCGCCCGCTTGACAATAATATCGTTTAATTATTTGTGTTTTTTTATATTGACTTTTAAAAAAATTTTAATGTGAGATTAATTACTCGATTGATTAAGAATATAATAAAAATTTAATAAATTCTTTTTAAAAAAATTGTAAGGCATGTTCTTTTAAATTTTGGTGTGAGTTTTAATTTTAATTTAAATAACAAATTTAATATATTATAATCAACTGTTATAAATTTGAGAGCGATATCCAGAAACCTGGGGTTGCCAAAAGAAATTCCATCAACAAGCTTAATCATCGTAAACTAAATCTGCTTGACCGATCAGCAATCCTCTACAACCCCATCTGCGTTGCTCCATATTTTAACGCGGTCGATAAAGCAGCAGACGTCCCCAGGGAAATTCAAGTTCCTCGACCAACATCACCAGACGGAGCTCCGGCCGGCCGCTGCAGCTCATGATGGAGTTGAGATAACAAATCTTCAAGTTCAGGATGATCAGCAACCGTACGTACTAGCACTAATACTGCTGCCGGAGAAATTATCCTTCTCTCCGCCGCCACTCCTGCAACCAAAATCACCGGCTTCTCCCTCCATTCTCTGCTACAGGGAGAATGAGGCTCACGAATGATCGAATATCTCCAATTTTGCCGCCCCTTTCAAAAAACGACAAACTCATTTTAGGGAGTATATAAATTGCAATTTAATCCTTAGTTTTTGTATTGTTTTTTTAATAAATTAATAAAGGGCAAATTATATTACAGGCCATTAAACTATTGTCAACGCCCACTTCTGGCCACTAAACTCTTTTTAGCCTACTTTTGGCCACTTAACTATTGGAGGTGGCCATATAAAGCCATTCTGTTAAGTTTAACGTTAATACTTAACGGAAGTTATGAAACTTGCATTTCAAAATCTCATTTGCTACTTTTATTGCAGCAACCACATCTCTCTTCCTTTCATTTCCTTCTGGACCCCATAACCAACTAAAGTCTTCCAGTGGAAGAAGAAATGCGGTAATTCAAGTGATAGGAGCCCATTTCTTATCCCTAATCTAAAACGATAAACGAACTGAAACTATTTAAAATCTCCCACAATCCAATTTTCAAGTACTGTATTAGGTATCAATATTTGATGTTATTTGCTCACCACAATACGAGATTTAAACTGGTAACCAAAACAAAACAAAAAAAAAAACAAAAACCCTTTTTGCAGCTTCTAAATGCATGAAGCAATCTTAAACTGACCATGAAACTGAAAAACATGGACTTATGGATCACATTCATTTTAACTTTCTTCCAATATTTCACTTCCATCGACACCATCACATAACCAATCTTTCAAAGATATATGGAGATGTATTACCTTCCAGTGGAAACTCCTTTGCATGCCTTCGGTTTCTTTAGCCCACGAAATTCACAAAATCGTTATGTTGGTATTAATTTGGTACCACAAAAACAGAGCAAACTGTGGGTTGGGTGGCAAACAGGGACAATCCCATCAATGCACCCGTGGAGTTTTGGCCATTGAAAATTCTGCAAGACCAGAGCAGCAACAACAGCATGGTGTTATGGTCCACAAATGTTTCGAGCACATTTTACTGCCAATTCCTATTTTATTCAGCTCCTGGAAACATGAAAATTTGTATTTTGTAAGGGACGTAGGGTGATTATAAAAAATTGGCAGCAATGTTTTATGGGAGAGCTTTCATTATCGTACTGATACTCTACTTCCTCACACAATAGACGGGATGAATCTGACATGAATGCAACTGCAGATTTCCATACGAATATGAATGGCAAGGTTGATCACTTCCGTTGAGTTTAACACGAAATTTAACTGAATGGCTATCTATGGCCACTTCCAATAGTTGAATGGCCAAAAAAAGTTTAGTGGCCAAAAGTGAGCGTTAGCGATAGTTTAATGGCCTATGCTATAATTTGCCCATTAATAAACCCAAGGTTAGTGTAAATTTATTATTATCCATTCAGTGTTTTTAGTAACTGCAAAAATAATTCAGTGTTTTTAGTTATAGGAGTTTTTTTTTTCATTTAAACATCAAAATTAATTCATCATATTTATCTAGCTAAATTACTATTGCTAGAAAAATAACAACTAATTAGTGTATTAATTGTGTGACAACCCTCAAATTTCGAACGTAATATGGTTAAATTAATGGAAACTAAAAGTTTTTTTTAAATTTAAAAAAAAATGCATTAAGTGAAAAATGCTTAAGAATGTCTTAGATTATTGATCTTAAATTAATCGAAATCTGTAATGTTTAACTTTTCAGTTAACTTTAATAGTCAAACAAAAAAGTCTAACCTTTTTATTTTTATTTTTTCTGTAAAATGACAAATTTACGTTTACAAATAAAGTAACATGTTTACTATTCACGTAAATGACAAAATTTACCCTTACAAAGTGCGGCGGACAGAGGAGGTAATAGATTTTAGGGTTAGTTGGTTGAAGTAGGTGAACATTAATAGATAGTTAAAAAAAGTATTAAAATAAAAAATAGTAAAATGACAAAATTAAACTTCTGGCTGTTAAACTTGATAGAAAAGTTAAACATTACAGCTAGGGGTGGCCAAAAAAAACCATTAATCCAAAAACCATCCAAACCCATTAGATTTTAACCCAATAAAACCCACCTAAAAAATTAATAGGCGGGGTGGGCTTGGGCTAAATATGTAATAGGCGGGTTTAGGGTAACCCATTGGGTACTCTAAAATCCGCCCATCATGGGTACAAAAAACCCATCCAAAATTACCCTTGAAAGTATAAACAAAAACCAAACAACTTACATATTTTAGTGGGCCTACTTTATTTTTTTTCTTCAAACTTATTTTTTCTTTTTCTTTATTATTTATTTTTCGTGTCCAACAATTACTTTGTGTTCTTTCCCCATTTATTCTTTTATAATATTTTTAAATTACCCACTTATAAATACTATTTCAAAATTCGTTCGGGTTCCAAGTCGAGTTCAGGCTCGGGTTTCGGGCTGGGTTTGGGTTCGGGTCAGGCCGGTTCAGTTAGGGCCCAGTTCGGGCCCCTGGTTCAGGCCCAGTTCTAGGCCAATTTCGGGCCGGGCCCAGTTTTGGACCTCGGGTCGGGGTCAAGGCATGCACGGGGTTTATTTAAATATAAAAAAAATAAAATTTGTGTTTGGACAAAAAAACTACATACGATCAAATATAAAAGTATACAATATATAAATTTCAAATTTTAGAATAGATTCAAAGAATTAAAATCCGCTTAAAAAAAAGGGAATTAAAATGAAATTAAAAAATTTATTAATAAACCGTTAAATAAGCCATACCTTTTTGTATAATGGGTATTATGGGTACCCATGGATACCCATAGCTACCTATTGCCCATTTGAACTGAGACCATTAATTGAATGGGTAATGCGTACCCATTACTCATTAACTTAATACACATTTAATAACCGCCAATACCCACCCAACTCGCATGTTTGACACCCCTAATTACAACTTTCGAAAAAGTACAAGGGGTCATTAATAGCTTTTTAAAGCAGGGGGGGTGTTCATTCATAACTTTCATAAACCACATAGGAATTTTCGATAATTTATCCAGAGGAAATGATGGATTGCATACACTTCACACATAGCTTTGATCATGCAGCTATTCCATGAGGGCAAAGCCCATCACGTTCCCTTCTTGTGAGTGTAATTTTGCTAATTTTTTATTTATTACTAAGAAGGTAGCCGATTCCACCAACAACTTAATTGACTGGTCTTTCAAATAAGTGGAAAAAACTCAAAAGGAAATGAAAGTAAGTGTTACAGAAAAGCTCATAATAGTTAAATAGGACAATATGGTTTTTATTTTTTTACTTTTTTCCATTGGACAATATAGTTAATGTCCTTACAAGTTTTCTTTATCTTCTACGGAATAAGGTGGTTTAGATTCCTAATAAAATATAAAAAGAAAGAAAAGGAAGAAATTAATAATAGGTTCTTAACTGAGGGTTATGCCTCTTAGGATCGTACACTTAATTTGTCTGTTTGTTTTTATTGTTTTTGTGTTTGCTCAAACTATGACCATATATTTATGCTTTTGAAAATATTACAAATAATTTTAGCAAATAATACAATTTCAACATTTGATATTTTAATTTAAAAATAATGATATTTATTTCAACTGATTAATCGGTTACATTTTTATGAACCAATTAATTAAATCCAGAAAGAAGCATCTCTATCCACAACCCCAAAATTGGAGAGGGGAGGCGGGTGCCGGGTGTGTGCTCCTGCCTCCAGTGCAGGCGCCTCCAAGTTGCACCTGCCTCCAATAACTCTTCCAATAAATCGTTATTGGAGGCGGGTGCCCGTTACACCCGCCTCCAATATCCCCCAGTGCAAAATTTAATTTCCCTTTTTTTAATTTATGGCTTCAGTAGGAATTGAACCCGCGCATGCAGAATCACTTAACTCTTGCACATTAAATTTACCACTATGCTACATATACTCATGTATATAAAGTTAAATCGAAAGTATATATTTATATATTTTCTTCTAAAAGTTGTGATTTTTATAACCTAGTAATTTATCGTCTTTTTTCAAAATTATTTTTAACTTTCAAAATTATCATAGAGAATTATTTTCAAATTTTTTTAAAACTTTCAACAGTCCAAAACAAAGAGAATTTTCGAAATACTATTGATTAAAATTTGCAAAAATGCACCCGCCTCCAGTGCCTCCAATAAATACGATATTGGAGGCGGGTGCAACAGCCTTTAAACACCCGCATCCAAAGGGGCGCCTACTTTGTTCAATTCTGTACTAGTGATCTAGTCCCTACCTATCTTAATAGACATCAGATCCTCCATCAATTTCTTCTCTGTCTTGTCCTGTACAGTCCACTAAGCGCAAAGTAACATTAAGTTGTCGGGTTTTTTCCCCCAATATTTTTATTGGGGCAACTAATTACCAAAATACACAAAAAAAAATTTCATTCTCATTCTATAGAAAACGAATTTGGCAGATTCGTTTTCTTTAGAAAACGAATTTGGCAGATTCGTTTTCTTTAGAAAACGAATTTGCCAATTTCGTTTTCTTCAAGAATTAAAAAAAAAAATCTTCTTGAAGGAATTCGTTTCCTTCTGAAAACGAATTCCATGAATTCGTTTCTTCCTTTTTTGTTTTTTATTAATTTCATTAATCTTGGAGAAATTAATTTTTTCCTTTTCTGTTTTTTTATTAATTTCATTAATTCAAAAGAACCCCCGTAATTCGTTTTTGAGTTGTTATGAAAAAAAAGGCAAAATATAATTATATAACTGAAAATTTAATTTTAATTTAATAAAATTTCAGAGAAAGGAATTTATGGCATTTCTTGAAATGGTGGTCAATTACCTTTGTCTTCTTTATTTTGTAATTCAAAACGAGTTCACAAACATTGTTTCTAAGTTTTTATATATTTTGAAATATAAATATTATTTAATGTAAAACAAATTATGGTCATTCGAAATGGACGACCCCCGTAATTCATTTTTTCAGTTTTTATGAAAAAAAGACTCTTGTAATTATATAACTGAAAATCTAATTTGTAATTTAATAAATATTTTAAGTACTTTTTATTTATTTATTTTGTTAAATATTTTTGAAAGAACAAATTCAGCTTAATAAAATTAAGTTTATTTTTAAAAAATAGAAAAAATATTTTAGTAGAAAAAAATTCAGTTAAATAATTTTTTTAAATAAGTAAAATAATTTTAGTTAAAGAATTCATTTTCTAAATAAAATTATTTTTAAAATAAGTAATATAATTTTAGTTAAATAATAAAAAACAAGAAAACGAATTCAGTGAATTCGTTTAATAAATAAAATTAATTCAAAAATAAGTAAAATAATTTTAGTTAAATAATACAAAAAGAGAAAACGAATTCAGTAAGAATAAAGTTTTTTTTAAAATAAGTAAAATAATTTTAGTTAAAAAATTAGTTTTAAACAAATTTAATAAAAACTATTTAAAAATTATATTCAATTACAAATTAAATTTTCAGTTATATAATTAGCTCTTGCCTTTGTTCCCCTAAAACTGAAAAACGAATTACGGGTGTCAATTTCGAATCACCATAATTCGATTTACATTAAATAATATTTATATTTAAAAAACCATAAAAACTTAGAAACGATGTTGGTGAACTCGTTTTCAATTACAAAATAATTATTTACTTATTTTTTACATTAGTTTACATAGAATTACTTAACTAATTTTATAAACGAATTCTCTTAAAATTTTAAAAATAAAATTAATTTTCTGTAAGAAAACGAATTCAGAATTAAAAAAATAATAATAATAATTCCCATTAGGAAACGAATTCTAACAGTAGGAAACGAATTCCAGAATTCATTTTCTACTGAAAATTTTTTTTTTTACAAAATTTTTTTTTTGAAGAAAACGAAGTCGGGAGATTCGTTTTCAGTTTTCTATATTTTGGGAATTTCAATTCTATTTGGTTTGTTTTGGCATTTATATCCCCCCAAAATGAATATTGGGAGAAATAAATCTTAATTTGTCACTTATTCATATTTGAAGAATAAGTGAGTATGATAAGTAGCAAAGTAACATTACTTTTTCCTCAATATACATGATAAGACAGACAAAAAGAAAGAAAAAAGGTAGATGATCTAGACTATTTTAATATCGGAGCAACACAAAAACAAAAGATTCATAATTGCGAATAAACTTTAGGTGGTACGTACTAGTTGATTTATTTGTCTTTGCCCTGCCCAGCCCTTGCAGAATAAGTCGGTAGAGATAGATTCCTAAGAAAACAATACAAAAGAAAATAGGAATATGTCTTATTTGATTCCACATACATATACATACATAATACATACACAATTAATTAATTATTAAGCCTGCCAGCTAGTGCTATATTCCAGGATAATGAATTCAATAATATTAATATCGGTTTGGTATGATGCGGTTGAATATATAATATTAATTATTTCATTAGAGATCGATGATTAGTACTCCCTCTTTCTGTTTCTGTTTCTGTTTATTGAGAAGGACTCACTTTGATCAATGTATAATTTATTATGAATGTTTGAGTATAACACTTAAAATATTAATTTGACATTATTTATTTCATTTATATCCTTACTTATTAAGTATGGGCTAATTGTGGACCATATATTATTAGTAAGGATAGGAGGAGTAAAATTTTTTAAAGTGGATCACTATTTTACTAGAAAAAATTCAAAATGGACTATTTTAATAGAACGGGAGGCAATTTAATATAATATTAAAATTATAATTAAGGTAAATTACCCCGAGGTTACGAAAGTTATGAATAACCTCCCTATGCTTTAAAAAGCTATTAATGACCCCCCTGTACTATTTTGAAATCTATAACGTTTAACTTTTATGTCAAGTTTAATAGGAAAGTTAATTTTGTCATTTAACTATTTTTTTAAAGGATACTGTTAAATGCACATATTATGTGCATACATAAAGTGTTTTATGTAGCCACTCAAATGTTGTTTTACAAAAATATCCTTATTATATTATGGCATTTTCCTTTCGCCTCTCTTCTCTCTCCTCTCTTTACCCCACGTTTGCTCTTCTTTTCTTTCTTTTTTGTTTTTCTGTTTTTCCTTTTTCTTAAATATTTTTCTCTTAACTAATTTAATTTTGGTAATTTTATTTTTGACAACTCCTTTTTTTTTTTTTAAATTACCCTATCATTTTCACTATTAAGTATTTTAAAACCCATTAAACTTAATATTTAGTATTCTTATTTATTCAATTTTTTAAAATAATAATAATTTTAATTTTTTTCTTTCTTTTTCGCCAAACACAAAAGAGAACTTAACCTTTTATATTTTTTTCCATTAAAATTTATTCATTAAATTTTTTTTGCTAAACCCATTTTTTCATAGTAAAATTATTATTATTATTATTATTATTATTATTATTATTATTATTATTATTATTATTATTATTATTATGAGAAAAATGAATAAATTAGAATCCAAAATTAAGAGAAAAAATTAGATGATTCGTTTTGTAGTTAAATGGGTTTCACATTGCAATTTCTAAAGCTAAAAAAAATATTAGAGAAAGTCAAAACTGAAAGAAAAAAAATTTTAATTAGTGTAGGAAGAAGGAAACTAAATTGTAGAACAAATAATGGTAGAGGAGATTTAGAGAAAAATTGATTGCATGAGAGATGAGAGAGGAGGGAGGAAAGACAAAACAAGAGAAGAAATAAATATAATATAATAAAGATATTTTTGTAAAATAATATCTGATTGGCCCACATAAACTACTTTATGTTCATATTTTTCTGCACATAATATGTGCAATAAACATTTTCCTTTTTTAAAGCTATCTTTAAATATTCACCTACTTCAACCAACTAACACTCAAATCTATTACCTTCTCTGTCCGCCGCACCTTGTAAGGGTACATTTCGTCATTTACATGAATAGTAAACATGAATGTTATTTTATTTGTAAAGTAAATTTGTCATTTTACAGGAAAAAATAAATAAAATGGTTAGACATATTTTTATTTGACTATTAAAGTTAATTGAAAAGTTAAATATTACAGTTTTTGGAAAAGCACAAGGAGATCATTAGTAGCTTTTTAAAGCGCGACCATTCATAACTTTCGTAAAAGCTTTTAAAGGAATTTACCCTTATAATTAAGCCCACTTGCTGTTTGGCCTTATAATTAGTTAATGGGCACTAGAATAATTATTTTGTTGGCCTTGTCTATAAATTGAACTCGATCTACTACTCCTCATGTCACAATTGCTTCAATTAATAACTTATAGAAATTAAGGTATATATTTATTAATTTGATGAACCATGGAATTGATTTACGCTCACTCGAAAGCCTGGAAAGTTTCTCAATGCTAGCTTTCGAGTAAGCGTGAGTCAATTCCATTGTTGATCACAGGAAGCTTTGATCGAGAGTTTCTGCAGCTTGAAAAGGTAGGCCTTTCTTCCCTGTTATTGCGTGATGTTTGTGCTTATTTTAGGAATGGCCAGGAACGAGCTAATGCGTAGGGTGAACCATTCAAATGTCGGGGTTCGATTTTTACCTCTGTGAGTTCTGCCTATTTGTAATGCAAAAGAATGGCCAGCTGCTTCACCACTTTCCTTCGTACGGCTCATGCTCTAATGTTTTCTGTCATCGTCATTCTCACCGCCATCTTCGAATCGAGTCACCCCGTGGCGTCATCAAACTAATTTAATTTGAAAGAAATGTGAAAGTTTTAATTTTATTCATCCGATGTTCATGGAAATTATTATGAGTTCTATTGAATTCTTTAAAATAATCTAATTGCAATTAAGACTCCATAAAAAAATTCAAGCAACCAAAAATCTGCTTGAAAATCAACAGAAATGATCTTTTCATTTTTTTTTCTCCAGTTGCCGATCGCAAACGGAATCCAGAGCCACAGCCTGCAACGTGGAAATAATCTTCTTCATTGTTTACTGCTGGTCCAGATAAGGTTTTCTGTGGGGTTTCAATGGTGGTGGTGGTGAATTTCTGGGTTTCACGGGACGCCAACGGAGGCGTGGGAGAGGAGTTTGAAAGAGGTGGACGGCGGAGGTTGTGAGGGGCTGACGGAGGTAGGAGGAAGGGGGTGGGGGAGGGGGTAAAGAGGGCTTAAACTAATTTAGATAAATATTGGGATTTTTTATTTGATTGAAGAAGATAATAATATTTTAATAGAGATTTAGATTCACGACAATAATATTACCTTTAAAAAATATAGCATGACACGCACATGAGGTTTATTCCGTCAGTTTTAACGGAGCAAATAGATGGACTGATTTTTTTGATTACAACAAAAATTTAATTATCAAATCGGACACTTTCAAAAAGTGATGCGAACGGGTTCGAAAAACAACTCACAGCTGCGGAAAACCAATGCCAAGAAAGTCAAAACACAATTGTAAGTTAAAATAATTAAGAATTTAGGCTGAGTAAGTAATTAACTAAAGCCAATAAATTTCAAACTAAAGTTAGAATCACTGCATGCAATTTACCTAGCTCATTACAGAGAGAACCGAAATCAGTACCTCTTAATTTACTAATAGTATAAGACTAAAACATCAAAATTGTATTTTCAAAGTGTTCAGCTATGGCCTCCTTCAATAAGGGTTATAGCCGATATTTGGTGTTCTAAAACTGCAAGGAAAATAGTTAAGAAACAACTAAAAGGAAAAGAGCTAAGACTTTCTTTTTTTCTTTTTTCTTTTTTTGAAAAACAAAAAAGACTTTAATTAATTTGTGTCTTTACTCTCAACAGAATAAGGTGTTCAGATTCCTTTAGAAAGGGAAAAAAAAAAAAAAAAGGAAGAAAAGAAGTAACAATAATAAAGGGGGCGGGGAGTTTTCATTTGACCCCATCTTTACAAAACAAATATTTGTTTTGTCTTTTTGTTTTTAATTTACCTTTGTTGATATAATTATATATAGTCTATATATAATTAATTAATTTATGCTTAAATGTAAGAATATGAAGAAAATAAATAAATTACTCCCTCAGCTCCATTAGAAAAATTCACTTTGTAATATTATTTTCAATGATACAAAGTTGACTCTTTTAATGAAACGGAGAGAGTGCTTATTTTACGTGTTATGTATACATATAATTGAAATATTCATAAAATGGTCTTAGTTCTTCTATCACGATGGAAGAGTTATGTTTTGAAAGGTACATATTTTATGAATCTAAAACTAAAACATATAAAATAGTTACTTTTTCATCATTTTATATCATTTAATTCCTCAATTTTTGTGTGTCGGTTAATCATATATACTCCGTATACATCAGACATAATTATATCAATAAGCTTATTTATGCATCAGACATAATTATAGAGAGTAAAAAAATAAAAACTGAAGCTAATTTTTCATCATTTTCTATGCTCATATCTTTATTTTTTCAATATGGATCAATTATGAACTAAAAATACTTATATATATATATATATATATTTGAATAATACAAATGATTATATTAATATAGGTATAGAGAGTAAAAAAAATAAAAATCAAACTCTTCTAATTTGAATCCTTGTATTACTTCTTCAATTTTTTCAAAAAAAAAAAAAAAAAAAAAAAACTGACCAACAGTGGTTCAAATGTATTGACGATACTTCGCACTATTAGATATTGTCCATCAATCTCATAATAAGTCCTCCAACATTTAGAATTTCGATGGTCATTTCTCTTGAAATAATAATATGCCGGTTCAGTCGCCACCGGAGTCACAAAGGACTACTTAGATGGATTCGTTTCCAACTATAAAGCCTCAATTGCATAATAGAAATTACCAAAAAATAAATATTTTTGTGAAAAAATATGACTTTCCAATTCAAACGAAAATTTTTATTTTTTTTACACCGGAAGCATATATTAAACCCATGACTTCCTTCATAGTAAGTGATAAGTCTACCACAAGTTTAGTTGGTGAGACGGGAGTATCTTTTAGAAATTAGCTTAGATCGGTTGCATATATATTTTACGAAAGCAAAATATTGATCACAATGAAAAAAATTCAAGAAAGTCTCATGGTAATTGATCTTCTTTCAAGGAATTTTCACATTAATATATAAGTGATAAATCCCTAAATTTTTCGCTACGAAAATATGTGGTTTAGTACTTCTTTCGTTCATTAAAAAAAAAAATTTCTCTGATCAATGTACAAATTATTATGAGTGTCAAAATACAATAACTAAAATAATTAATTTGACACTATTTATATTATTATTTATTAAGTATGAACTGATTATATTAAAAATAGTAGAAGGAATAAAAAATTTAAAAATTAACTCTTCTAACAAATATTTTCAAAATAAATTTTTTTAATAGATAACGAAAAATATATTTCAATTAGAGCTTACGGGTCATATATAAGATAGAGCCAGATCGACAACTTTGTGATATTCTGTTCAATATAAGTGACAACAGAAAAACTAAAAAAATGGGTGTTGGAGACTTTGTCTTTATCCTCTGCGGAATAGGGTAGTTCAGATTCCTTCAGGAGAAAAAACAAAAATTTAAGAAGAAAAAAAAGAAGAATAAAGTATTTTGATTTGACCTAACTAATTTTATAAGGAGGTGCTAAAGGGACCGAACTGGTCCAATCCAAACAAGGTCCCGAAAGGGGCCTAATTTTTGGTTTTTAACTTTCTTTCTTATCTTCTCTTTTTTCTCTCTCCTTTTTCTTTTTTTTTCTTTCTTCTTTCATGGCCCTCAATTCCTTATTTCCATCTCTGCTTAATTTACACATGTCCACCTTCTTTAAGTTATTAACTATTTCTTGTAAATGCTATATTATATTAATGAAATCCAAGTTTTGGCCTATGAGTTTGCCTTCGTCTCTTTTCATTAATTCGGATGGTGCTATTTACAAGTTCTTTCGGAAATAGTCCTCTTTGCGAGAGTTGGTGCAAGTTTGGCTTGCGAGCCTTGCTTGCCAAACGGTGCACTTATTTTAGTGATTCAAAAGAGTATCTCGTGACATTTTTTTTTTATTCTACTCTTTTATCATCATTTTAGTCGGTGATTTTATTTTTTTTCTTTTTATTTTTTGTCCAGATTTTCGGATAACAATGTAGTAAAAAATATGGGTTTTAAATTTATGGTATATATTTTTATTTTAATTTTCTTTCAAATTTTTGGAACAATTAATTTACAATATGACTATTTTATACTTTTTACAATAAAGACTGTATTGATTTTTTTATTACTCTGTACTGTTTTACAATAAAAATTGTGTTAATTTTTTTACTACTATGTACTGTTTTACAATAAATATTATATTATTTTTAATACTCTGTACTGTTTTTGGATCATGGGTTGTAGTGTTTTATTTGAACTAATGTATCGATCATTTTTTCGTCTTTACTACATTCATTAACAATTGAGCTGTCCTAATAGCATACAATCTTATCATTTATTCTGTTTTAAAATCAAAGTATCACGGAGTAGAACTCATATCAATGATTCGTTCCATATATGAAGCTTCATCGTTACAAATCCAAACAGGGAACAAGAATAAATCGAAACCGAAGCAACCTATTTACAACGCAAATCTGGGAACGGATTTGATGCCGACGCTAATTATTTGTTGGATTATGTTGAAAAGAATGTTGCTCTGCAAGTAGAATAAACTGAGAAAGAACAAAAACTATTCTACTCTCCTACGTGGAAGAGAGATATAATGGTTGAAGTTACAGATAATAAGGTTGAGGGAAAAATAGAGATTGAGAAGATAGGGTTCCTTTTATCTATGTAGGAGAGAGAATTAACTTCACGAACAAAGGGTATTTTCGTATTTTGGATCGAGATGCTAATGTAGAATTCCACTCACGTGTCTCTGTCCTAGACAGAATTGGGTCATTTAATGGCTCCCTTTTATAAGATGGTGGAATTGATAAATTATGGATGTTTTTCTTGGGACTTGAATTTTTTTTTTATCCTAATATTATTTTTTCGTTTTTATATTTTTGATAAAAATTTCACTTTATATTGGTATACCATGAAGGAGGCAAATGTTGATTGCTATATTAATTTTCTATTTGAAATGTTTTTTGTCGGTATGCTATAACTTTTATAATAGTTACGTAAAAATATATCATTTCACTCTTAATTTGGTCTATTATATTCGAGTATTGTCTGCCCTTTTCGTCTCATTCAAATAATATATTTTATATTATTATTTTTAGTAATACGAATTAGACTTTTTGAGTGGGATAGAGTAAATAGTCCTTTGATAATCTTTTGACACTTTTGTCCTACATACGTTTATTATTGACAGATATTTGGTGGTCCAATATTCTATCTGCTATAGATACGCAGTTTTATAGCTCATTTGGACACTTAATGAGAAACTAAAAATAAATACTGTTGTTCTGTTCAAAAAAAAAAAAAAAAAGTTTAGGGTTCAGAAAAAACTTCTCGATGGCCAATGTATATACCTTTTTTTTGCGCAAAAATAATTTAATAATTTTTAACTCATAATTGTAAAAGTGATAAAAATATACTATATATAATTACATTTTCACGTGGCATAAAGAGGCGGTCATTATCTTTTACATGAATCCATAATAAATATTTTAAAATAATTTCATTCAATCACAATTTATATTTAATGTATAATTAAATCAATTCAACAAACTAGATTTATCTATCTAAGATTAGATTATAAAGAGGCTTGGGGGAGTTAGCCACGGTAGTCAAAAGAGGGGTAGTTTGGTCCGATACTTTTTTTTTTTCTCCAAGCCGGCTCAGCTTCTTGGACTGACGTGTCGCTCAGCTATTTGTTCAACATTTTGCACCTGGGACCTGCTTTTGAACAAAACGGCAGGGTAGTTTGGTCCGATATTTTTTTTCTCCAAGCCGGCTCAGCTTCTTGGACTGACGTGTCGCTCAGCTATTTGTTCAACATTTTGCACCTGAGTCCTGCTTTTGAACAAAACGGCGTCGTTTTGCGTTGTGACCGGGTCTTCTGATTTCGTCGCCTTCGGCTTCATTTATTCTATTCGTTCTGTTACTCATCGCTTCAAGGCAAATTTGAGTTGGGAGGGGTACAAGCCGTCATTCTTCATCTACCTCACTGGACAATACTCATCGGATTGGAGCTTCGTTAACCGCTGAGCAAAACATTCGCGCCGATTGCTGCCGCGCCACCTGCTCCATATGTCAACCATTTCATCTGAACTGATGTGCACTTTAACAGCGATTAACAACGATCACTTATATTCTGTGCTGCTGGCGCTCCTAGGGAAAAAATTGTACCCCCTGCGATGGAGAGTGATTTATTGCTCTGTATTTCATTTTGTTTGGGGGGTTTTCCTATGTAGGGGGTTGGTTGAACCCTACCTTCTTCCAGATCATCAACCCAGCTACAAAAATATCAGATTATCCTTTCCATTACTTCTTACATTCACTCGCTTCCCTGCAAACTGGTATATTCTTCATTGCTCTTGCTTTTATTATGCTGCCTTTCTGTTGCAATATTCTTCCTCTATTTTGTTTCTGTCAGATTGTTGTTCATGTAGTTGTTATTATTTATGATATTAATAAATGCTCTTTCGGGTAGTATTGTTGTTACAATGCTTGTTTTTATAGTTTATGTGTTTCTTTCTCATCGTTGATTATGAGACTTCAATGATATCAGCTTCATGAATGCTTTGTGGAATCAGAACTCTCAAACTGAACTTAAATGCTTCCTAAGGGCATCTCCAGCAGCAGCAGGCAAACGCTGCTGGAGAGTTGGAATTGGAGAGGTGGGCTACCTCTGCGTTTTGCGCAGAGGTGTGAACTGTGGACCTCGGGGAGCCAAGGTCTACTGTTCACAACTTCCATTCTTTTTTTAAAATTTTTTATTATTATTTTTATTTACAGTTTAATCCCCAAATTTACTTTTATCTATTATTTGAACCCATTGATTAATTAAAAAACAAACTTTGTTATTATTATAAAGTTAAGAGTTTAATTTATTTACTTGTTATTTCATATGTGATTAAAATATAAATAATTATAGTCAACTCTACTTAATTATAAAGAAAATTTTAAAATTTTGCATAATATAATTATGAAAAACGAACTTTAAAAGTTCCAAAATTAAAAATATAGTAATTCAAGCATTCATATTTATAAAATTACTTAATATTAAAAAATACATAATATGAAAAGATATTACATAAAATATAAAATAAAAAGACATTACATAAAAGTAAAGAAGATTAAAATACAAATTAAAAAGACACACAGACACACAACAATAACTTGTAATAGTTCTTAACATAGTAAATAATCTGGTATGTCGCTCCCGGATCCACCTAAATTGCCGAAAGTACCAGCGAAATTTTCATTTTCGGAATGTGGATGTGGTGTAAAATTTTGCTGCGATATTCTTGCCATAATTTGTGTCTGTTGAAGCTGAACATACGCATAATAATTGGGGTCGGTAATATTTTGCAAATTTATTGCCATTATTGCATCCTCCCGTGTTTGATTTTTCAAATCCAAATAAATTTGACGTTGCTCTTCCTTCTTTGCTTTCTTTGCCGCCATCAGCTCAATGAGAGGTTGATTTGCCTCCTTGACTTCATCACGTATAGATGAAGATTGGCCACCGGTTCGTCTCTTTTCCTTTGCTTTTTTATTCTCCATTGGACATTCAGACGCTGAACCTTCAGAACTATCACCTAAACTTATGGAAAAATAATCCAAACCAGGAGTTGTTGACAATGGAGATTCAGGAGAAGGATAATCAGTGTCTGACGATATATCATTCATTTGATTAATACGAGATTTCCTTGATGTACCCCCGAAATCATTTTGAAATTTCTCAAAATCTTTCAAAATATCCCACACGTGCTCGAATTTGAAACCAGAGTGGTACTTTTTGTCTTGTTTCAGTAAAATCTTTGCTTTTTTCATCTGCAAAAAAGTTAAATATCAGTATGTACAAATTACTTGAACATAAAGATTTTCGTAAAACATAAAATAACATACAATGTACTCACAATATCTTCATCAGAAGCACCGCTAGGATTCATATTTTTCACATTATGGAGACAAGCTTTCAATTTTCGAACAGCAGTAGAAATCTTCCCCATGCGAGATTGGGACGATCTATGAGTACGAGGTTCCATTTTATCCATAAGATGGCAGTTGTATTTTGCTGCCACACGAAACCAAAAATTATCAGTTGGTTGGTTTCGTCCTATGATAGGATATTGTGATATTTCCATGTATGCTTTGCACAATATTACATCTTCTTCTGGACTATAGAATGTAGACATTTTCTCTCACAAAAAGTTCAGTGTTTGAAGGTATAATGTAGAATTGCTTGTCTTCCATTCATTCAAGCTCGATTTTTTATAGATGAGAGTTCATCACTAGTCTTGTGTAAATTTCTCTACACATGCATGGGTGGTCAATTTTTCGTCATTGAGTAGTCTTGTCTTCACATGCAAAGAGTAGTCATACTTTTATGACTACTCTTGTAAAAATTATCTTCACATGCAAGACTTGTATTCATTTCTATCCCTAGTCTTGTGTAAATTTGTCTACACATGCATGGGTGGTCAATTTTCCGTCATTGAGTAGTCTTGTCTTCACATGCAAAGAGTAGTCATACTTTTATGACTACTCTTGTAGAAATTATCTTCACATGCAAGACTACTATTTATTTCTATCACCACTCTTGTGTAAATTTGTCTACACATGCATGAGTGGTCAATTTTCCGTCATTGAGTAGTCTTGTCTTCACATGCAAAGAGTAGTCATACTTTTATGACTACTCTTGTAGAAATTATCTTCACATGCAAGACTAGTATTTATTTCTATCACCACTCTTGTGTAAATTTGTCTACACATGCATGAGTGGTCAATTTTCCGTCATTGAGTAGTCTTGTCTTCACATGCAAAGAGTAGTCATACTTTTATGACTACTCTTGTAGAAATTATCTTCACATGCAAGACTAGTATTTATTTCTATCACTACTCGTGTAAATTTGTCTACACATGCATGAGTGGTCAATTTTTCGTCATTGAGTAGTCTAATCTTTGCATGCAAAGAGTAGTCATACTTTTATGACTACTCTTGTAGAAATTATCTTCACATGCAAGACTAGTATTTATTTCTATCATTACTCGTGTAAATTTGTCTACACATGCATGAGTGATCAATTTTTCGTGATTGAGTAGTCTATTCTTTGCATGCAAAGAATAGTCATACTTTTATGACTACTCTTGTAGAAATTATCTTCACATGCAAGACTTGTATTTATTTCTATCCCTAGTCTTATGTAAATTTGTCTACACATGCATGGATGGTCAATTTTCCGTCATTGAGTAGTCCAATCTTTGCTTGCAAAGAGTAGTCATACTTTTATGAATACTCTTATAGAAATTGTCACCCCTTGACTATTGACCATATGACATTATTGTTATTCTCATATGTATACTATTTATAAATAACACAATGCTTTGGCACAATAGGCATTCCATCATTTCCCTTCTTTTCATTTTGTAAGAATTGTTGCTTTTTTACTCTACATATTTCGATACTTCATAAAAATGAATTTCAACTTTGGAGCATCGTCATCTGAGGTGCCAATTTCAAACTCATATCCATCTTCAGAAGAATATGATGCTATGTTCACATCTAGTGAGTCTGATGAAGATGATGCGGTTGTATATCAAATATTGCAGAACAATGAAATCATTTTGCAGAATTCCCTCCATCAAGAAAGAAGTGAAAGGAGACGTGGCTCGATTCCGGGTCGTATCACGATCCATCGCGGTCATCATTTAGCGGCGGAAAGATTGTATAATGATTATTTTGCTGAGAATCAATGCTACAATGGAAACACATTTCGTCGAAGATTTCGCATGTCCCGTGATTTATTTTTACGCATCGTTGAAGCGGTTAAAAATCATGATAACTACTTCAAACAACAAAGGAATGCAGCGGGTACACTTGGATTAACAACTTTACAAAAAATGACAACAGCAATTTGATTGTTGGCGTACGGCAAATTAGCAGATTCTCTTGATGAATATCTTAAACTTGTTGAGTCAACCTCAATTGAATGCCTGAAAAGATTTTGTCGTTCTGTTATAAAAATATTTTCAGAAAAATATCTACGGGCACCAAATGCTGATGACATTGCAAGGCTACTCTATGTTGGTCATCAACGTGGTTTTCAAGGAATGTTGGGCAGTCTAGATTGTATGCATTGGCAGTGGAAAAATTGTCCAACAGCATGGTCCGGACAATATGCTGGTCGTTGCAGAGCACCAACTGTAATCCTTAAAGCAGTTACCGATTATGATATAAGGATATGGCATGCATTTTTTGGTATGGCGGGCACAAATAATGACATCAATGTGTTGGAGTCATCTCATTTGTTTTCCAATCTTACACAAGGTATTGCACCTCCGGCTCATTATGTTGTTAACGAGAAAGAATTTACTATGGGTTATTATTTAGCTGATGTTATATACCCTGAATGGAGTACGATTGTGCAAACAATTCATGATCCACAAACTCCAAAATTGAAGTATTTTGCTAAAAAACAGGAGGCTTGTAGAAAAGATGTTGAGCGTGGGTTTGGAGTGCTACAGTCACAATGGCATATTATTAGAGAGTCATCTCGATTTTGGGAAAAAAAAAGTGATGCATGATATAATGACTGCATGCATTATCATGCACAATATGATAATTGAGGATGAACGTAATCTTTCTGCACCAATTGTCCAACCGATAAGCACAGGTCATCTCCCAAATGAAGGTGAAACTAGCCAAGATGAAAATACCCGATTTCAAAGTTATCTTGCTCGATATAGACGAATTCGAGATAGAAATACTCACTTTGAGCTTCGGGACGCACTTATAGAGCACTTGTGGGAGCATCATTCGAATGTTGTAGACGACTCGGATTAGTAATATTAGTTTAGTAGTTTAAATTTTATTTTCTAAATAATTATGTAAGTTTTTTTAGTATTATTAAATTTCGTGTGTCGGGACTACTTTTAATTTAGTTTGCATTTTATCATTTTTCATTGTGATATTAATATAATTATCGTTTAATTTTAACTAAATGAATTTATCATACTAGATGAAATTGCAAAATAAACTAATTAGTTGGGGTTTTTGTATAAATAACTTGAATAGTACAAAAGTAATTAAATTGAATTTAAAATTATGTGTATGGAGGAATAAAAAAAGAACATTTTTAAAAAACTGGAAGGTAGAGTTTTCTACTGGAGCAAATTTACTGTAGAAACTGGAACTGAGAGGTGGAAGTGACTGGAATAGTGAAAAACTGCTGGAGATGCCCTAAATGCAGCATACATCTAGAATTAAATTGTGGAAGAAAGCATGAAACTTTTACCTTCCTTTTGTTTGTAGAACTAATTTTGTTTGCAAACACCACCAAAATCTTTCTTCTCTGCCTAAAAAAGACATAGCAGCCTAAAAATAAGATATGAACGGCAACCAAATAAAATGTAATAGGAATAAAAACACTTGAAGATGAGTTCTAGGCCGATGAAACCACAGCCTACTCATCACCTCCCTGTCCTCTTGGCGTACAAATCATCCACCGCCTTTTCAAACAAGCATTATAACAACAATTAAATTGTTTGTTTCGAAGATGGGGGTAGTTTGCATTTACAGTACTTTGAAACCTCATAATGTTTTACACCTCTGGGTGTGTTACTGGTTCTTTATGTTCCAAGTTATTCTTGAAAGACATTTTCATGGCCTGAATGTCCATTACTTTAAAAGCTCAGATTTTTTTACCCTGTGTATGTTTTGCTGCTCCTTTTGTCCTGAGTTGCTACTTAACGACATTTTTTGCCACCACTTGCTCATTTTCCTTACATTGCTACGGTTTGTCTGTGTTTTTTCCCATTATGCCTCCTAAGTACTTTCTGATCTAAACTAAAGTACTTCCTAAATCATCATACATCTTCATTTAAATGCTTTTTATCATGTGAGCTTGTGATAATTGGGATATTCACTTGATTCGACTCAGTGACTTGTTTAAATGTGTAGGTACTTGTTGTTCTGCTTGCTCTCGTTAACTACGCACCTGTTGCAGCTTTTTCAGCAATCTGTGTGAGCCACGCTGAAGACTCTGGTAATATTTGTCTCCAAACTTCAATATAAAATGCATCTAGATTAAATACGGTGCTTAAAATGAATCTATATTACATACAATGCTTACAACAGCTGTCATTTAGCTCCTCTGTACATTTTCTACTAAATTACCTGTAAGTTGGTTTACTTCCTGCTGATACTATGAGATAATGTGTTTGTCATATGTTCTATAACTTTAGATTGGTTTAATATCAATGTGTGCTCATCCTAATTTCTCCTGAGCCACCCTTGTACTGGAATACTTCTTGTTATTCTGTTCTACTGCTGACACTTTAGGCTTGTTGTGTTCTATAGCTTTAGGTTGGTTGAATATCAATGGCTGTTCATCATAACCTTTACTTCGTAACCACCCTTGTACTGGAACCCTTGTTCTTTTTCCGTTACAATGTTGGTTATTTAAAATTCTTGTTTCTATTCCTTCGTAGACGACATGTGGTTTTACTCCTTCTGCATACCTTGTTCACATTTTGCATCCTGCAGTCATGGACACTAATGAAAAGAGGCGAAAAAAATATGCAGAAATGCCAGCTGATAAATAAGCTGTGCTTTTGGCTAAGAGAGGGGGTATGTCCACAATTGTTCATATTTCTTTGCTGACCTTAGGAATCCATAATTGGTTTAGTCCCATGTCACATAACTCACTGATTAACTGCACATTATGTGCAGAACGTTCTGCCTCCAAAAAAAAGAATGATCTTCTCATTCCGAATCCCAACTCTGCGCCAGATCAAACTCCCCGTTGCCCATTGTCCTTATTGGCACCTCCCCTCTTATTTTTCACTGCTGTGATATATTTTGAACTGTTGTTTGTGTCTGATACTGCCAGACAATCCCAGCTGACTTTGTGCGTATGCACCATCTGCATCAACACTTCAATGCATATATAATTAGCCCAGGAGAGGAATTTCCCATGCGTTTGGTGCGCAGGACTGACCAAAGGCGCCCCTATGCAGAATTACGCATGTTGAGATGCTAGGAGACTGGAGAGCCTTTGGGGCAGCAAATGAGAACTCCCTCATGAAAGTCCTGGAATTTCAACTGATGCCAGTTCCTCCTCCTGGATTTGATGAGCCTGTTGTGTTTAATGTAGAACTGCATGACTGATTGCTTCTTCTTGTTGTTTGAAGATCATCCACATTCTGCTGATTTCCATTTATCTTTTGCTGGACTAGATGGACTTTTGCCATCTATTTTATGTATTTCCTATGAATTGGACAATAATTCTTTTTGTTGGCAGTGATGCCTCATCAACCATGGTGTTTATGGCTTCTTTTGCAGTCTAAGAACTATTTACGTTGGATATTAGGCTACCTCTATGATTTGGAATTGCAACTTTGACTCTTTGAAATAGAGGCTTTAATTTCTGCACTACTTTGTTTTTGTTTTTGTTTTTTGATGAAGGATTGAAATAATTATTGGATTGCATATCATTCAAGATTAGTCATGCTTTGAACTATAGACTCATGCTTAATCTTTTACTTGACAATATTTTGTTGCAGAAGTAATAATCCTGTGGTCTTGAAGAGCTGAGAATTAATGATCTTGTTGCCTTGAAGAGCTGCTCATGGAGAAATTTAATTTATAAAGATGATGCTTGCAAAAGCTTTAGTTTTTTTTCAAATTACACTACTAGAGAAGGTGTTGAGAAAGCCTAATGTGCTTACGTATTTAATTATTCGGCTACTACCATAGCCACTTGATCCTAATGTTCTTGGGTCTTTTTTGTTTTGTATGAATTGAATATTTCGGCATCTTCTATTTCACAAGATGAATGTTTGGTTACATAACCCTCATTTAACTTCATTAATTAAATGCGTTTTTTTCTTGCTTCACAAAATCTATCATCACACAAATTTACTTATGCCCCGTGTAATTCCCCTAGTATGAAGATATAAATGGAGGATGTGAGTTAATTCAAGGGTTCAAATTAAATTAGTGGTAGTCATTTTTTCATCTGACGCCCGGAGACTTTGGAAATTGAAGGGCTTAGATTATTTTGGAGGGGTAAATACACAATTACCCTCCTGTGGTTTCGAAAACCTATGCATCACCCCCTTACGGTTTAAAAAGTTACCATATACCCCCTTAATTTTCGTAAACTATGTAAAGTGGACAGAATGGTTTTTTCTTGGAGAACCCAACCGTTGCGTCTATTACTCTAAGGTAATAATGAATATATTAACGGTAACAACAGCTCATACCCTCTGTTTCAACTTCAACGTCTTTTTGTCTTCCTTTTCTCCACCATAATTTTTTCATCTCAAGTTCCCAACATTGATTTCTGAGCGTTGCGGTTTGTTTACCTCAACCGGAGAAAAGACAGTTGCACTGGTAATCGTCAAAGGTTAATCTTTTTACAGTCCATCTCTGTTTCGATTTTAGACTTCCAGAGCAGAACGTATACAATCTCTACATTAGTTTTAATATTGCCCTCCTTGTTGTTTTCTATTTGATTATACTTCTTTTCCCTTCGTCTACATTGTGAAATCCTTTGTGCCCAAAATTCTTCGTGTTTTATGGGTTTACATCAAGCTATTACGGTGCAGTGGACTGTATTTTAAGTATGGCTTTCATCTGTCAATGGTTGCAATAGAGATTTTAAAAAACAAAGTTCATAACTTAATTTGCTTTGGATTTGAGTGTTTGACTGTGTTCGAAGTTAGGCTTAATTGAGGAATGTGAGTAATTTCATGGGTTGTCAATTTATACCTGAGATGCGTATTTATAATTTTCACTCAGATGAAAAGGAATTGCATCTATTTTATCTGTAAGGAAAAAGTAACTTAGGGGTTCAACCATGAGTCAAGTTTTCTATATCAAGGATTTCGGAATCTGTAAAGAACGGGAATTTTGACTGCTTTAACTCTTAGGAGTGAAGGGCGACCTCTTCTGCATTTTACTACCGAAGAGAACTCCATGGGTAAGGCATTCTGCCATTTTACCCACGGCTGAATGCATCTATAATGTCCGCCCCTGCTCCAGCCTCTGGTTTGGTATGTGATTTCCATATATTTTTGGAGTTAGTATTCAAAATTTGGGATGTTTAATCGAAAGTTAATTGTTGTCTTGGAGGTGGCTCGGGTGGAAAAGGCGGGCAACAGTTTGTGGTTGGTGGATTGCTATCTGAGCAATATGTTATGGGATGTCGTCCTTGGGTTTCTCTGAATTTATTTATTTTTTGATTGTGTAGCCCTGTTTGGTAAATTAACTCAAACCCGGTTTGAGTCTCAATTTGATTTTATAATAGTTTTTCGTTATTCCCAATAAACATTTTTATATTTCTAATAAATCTTTTTACATTTTTAACACATCTTTTTACATTCTCAATGTAATTTTAATATTATAAAATTAAAATAAAACTCAAATCATGGTTTGAGTCTCTTTACCAAACAGGGCCGTAGACATTGATTTCTGTTGCATCATTCTTTGAAACCGTTATCAGGTACATAAAATTCTTATTTCCTAAGGTTTGATATTTGGAGCAGTTAATCATATACAAATTGAACTGAGTCCTGATCGTGGATTTCTTATGATGGGGCTGTCAATGTGGGTTCATGGGGTGGAAAGCCGGTTGTTGCCTGTAAGCATAGGAACGTTAATTTTGGGCTTTAATTCCAATGGAGAACTTCAGCAATTAATCACCAGAAAGATCTCACCAGGATGTGAATAATGCAGTGGCTTTGTTCTTTCTTTCTATAATTCAGAAGAGGGGCGGGGAAATGCACTTCTTCAAAGCCTTTCGGTATGTGATGAATTTTGGAAAATACCAGCTACTCATGCAGATCCTACTGTTTCTGAAGGCTGATATATGAAACCGAAAGGTTCTTCCCTCCCTAATATGGTTCTCTTAAAACTATTTTAAAATTTTTTATGTTGCATTGTAAAAAAAGTTTTCTAATTTTCTATTTTAGTTTAGAGAATTTGGTTGGAAAATCTTCATTTTTTCTATGCAAGTACAAAACAAATATAAATAACTAATAAGTGTTGTACAATGATAGGCTGGATAGGTTCATGGAAATGGATGAATTATGAAGTAATACTATGATTTTTTTTTTTGGCTGGAAAGTTTTCCCTGGTTTTTTCTTTTCTCTGTATACTACTACAAAAAGGACTTTTAACGACGGAAAGACCAAAACCGCCATGAAAAAAAAAGTATGGACTTTCTACAGAACCGTCGTAGAAAGACATTATCTATGGCGTTTATTTGATAACCGCCGTAGTAAGTAACTTTCTACGGCGGTTATTCGAAAACCACCGTAGAAAGGGACTTTCTACGGCGGTTGTAAGAAAACCGCCATAGAAAGTCCTCTACTTTCTACGGCTCGAATAACTGCTGTAGAAAGTTACGTACTACGGCGGTTTTATTTTTAAAACCGTCGTAGAAAGTGTGTTTCAAAAATCTTATTAGTAATTCAATGAAAATTGCTATTTTTGAAGTTTTCTTATAATTATTATGTAACAATACTCAAAAATTTTTGAGGGCCTAAAATAATGGATTGGTCAACTAAAATTTTGAAATTTATTTATTGTTTATCATAACATAAAGGCAGGAGTTTGTATATAATTAATAAATATGATGAATTTTACTATAAAAATTGATAAATAGTAAATTACATATTTATTATTAAATTTTAAAAAAATTTGGGGGTTAATTTACGAAAAAAAGAAAAACTAGAAATTAATAGGAATAGAGGAACGGGCGAAAATTTACAATTACGGGCTTTCTACGGTGGTTGTAATTAAAACCGCCATAGAAAGTTACTTTCTACGGCGGTTTCTTCATAACCGCCATAGAAATCAAGTTTCTATGGCGGTTTTAATTACAACCGCCGTAGAAATGGTTAAAACCGCCATAGAAACTTGATTTTGTTTGAATTTTAAGGGTTTCCCTTTGTTTCCATCTCCAGCCAACCGCGGCTTCCCCCTGTTTCCATCTCTAGCAAACCGAAGCCGTTCTCTCTTCGCCGGCGCCCATCCTCTTTCCGCCTGTTTTTTCTCTTGTCTTTCCCCGAAGTCGTTCTTCCGGCAGCGTTGATAACAAGATCCGCCGTCACCCAACTCCGGAGATGGTTTCTTAATCGGTTATCACCCACCACTTGGAGTTAATCCCCCATCATAATTTCACCACAATCGGTCCTTGTTGTGGGCTTCAAATCATAAAAAAAGTTATATCGAATAGTTTCAACTTTATTTAACCTTTACAAATTTTATTGTTACTTGATTATTGCGATTGGCCTAGGGTTTATTATTAGTGTTAAATTCGGGTTTGGTGAGATGATGAATGATTAAATTCCGGTTTGATTAGTCTTAAATCAGTGGTTTATTGTATGTTCCATTTTATTATTTTCCTACTGATTTTGGTTTGATTTATTCTCAAAATTGATTAGGTTGAGATTGGATTTTTGTATATATATATTGGCTGTTTACTTCAGGATTATGTTGTTATTGTATTGTTCTTGCTATTAATGATTAAATTAATTAGAATTTGATGGATGCATGCAAAAATTTTGTGAAGTTTGGTGGCTGTTCGATTTATTAGCATGGAAGTTTTTGATATATATATATTTTGAATAAAGTTGAAATATATATATCAAAAACTCACTACTACAAAATGGAGCTTTAACGGCTGCGGATTAACGGCGGAAAATAGAAAACCGCAGTAATAAAAGAAATACGAACTTTCTACGGCGGTCTAAAAATGAACCGCCGTAGAACGGGACTTTCTACGGCGGTTTAAAAATGAACCGCCGTAGAAACGGACTTTCTACGGCGGTCGGGACAAACCGCAGTAGAAAGTGGACTTTCTACGGCGGTTGGAAGGCAACCGCCGTAGAAAGTGACTTTCTACGGCGGTTGTAAGGTAACCGCCGTAGAAAGTCCACACTTTCCACGGCGGTTACCTTCCAACCGCCGTAGAAAGTCCACTTTCTACTGCGGTTGGTCCCAACCGCCGTAGAAAGTCCGTTTCTTCGGCGGTTCATTTTAAAACCGCCGTAGAAGTCCCTTTCTACGACGGTTTACACTTTCCACGGCGGTTACCTTCCAACCGCCGTAGAAAGTCTGTTTCTACGGCGGTTCATTTTAAAACCGCCGTAGAAGTCCCTTTCTACGACGGTTTAATTTTCTCCGCCGTTGTATTGACGTATTAAAACCTAAATAATAATGTGTATTTTCATATTGCGCCCGAAAGTGTTCTTCTCCAAATTTGTACTACGGTTTTGCACGTTGAATGTAAAGAATCGTCATTTGGAGCTAAAATTTACCACCTAAAGGTTAGAAACTTCTGAAATTTCTCAGTAATTGCTTATGCTTGTACTTTAGATATGTCATCCTATAGAATTTATTTTTATTTATGGTAGATGGCTGAAAATTAAAGTTGCATATATTCCATGTATATAGTGAACCTTAGTATTGTGGAACCCTATTTAGTTATACTATGTAGTTTCTTGGTGATGTGATTTGATTTATAGTGTTTAATTTTTAATGGATGATGTTCATATAATTAGCACTACTTAGGATGTGTATTATTTTTTTATGCATTTCATGTGTTTAACGAAATGCATAAATGAAAAACTTAGAGTTTCTTCTTCATTTGATTATGTCTATTGCGCATGTGTTGTTTATGCATTATTTTTTTCATTGAGGTATTATAGTAGTTTTGATTATATGAGTAACATAAGTATTATGACATGTGTTAAGACAAGCATGCAACTTAATACTTTGTACATTGTTTGTTGAATTATTATTTGGTATTTTTAATTATTTCAAGGTGTTAGTTACACATGGATCGAAATATCTTGTTCTGTGGTGATCGGACCTCCGATTCTTATGCGAGAGAAGTTGAGAATTTCATTCAATTCGCTTATAAGAATACAAAGTACGTCCATTGTCCGTGCAAAGCTTGTAAAAATGGTACGCGATTTGATAACTCAGATACAATAAGATTCCATTTATATCGGCACGGGTTTGATCCTTCTTATAAACTGTGGATTTGGCATGGTGAAAGTATTGATGGTTTACCTGAGCAAAGAAAATCTCATGCAAAAGGAGATGATGCGATTACTAGAGATCGATTAGATGCCATGATTGAGGATGTGGCCGAGGATTTTGCTGATAAACCGGAAGTTCTTGCTTCCATTTTGGGTGACAATGAGAAGCCTCTATACAAGGTTGCACTAAATATACACGATTGTCTAGTGTTTTGAAGTTGTTTAGTTTGAAAGCGGCAAATGGGTGGTCAGATACTAGTTTTACAGCCTTATTGAGGGTATTGAAAGATATGCTCCCAGAAGATAATGAACTTCCAGATCGAATTTACGAGGTGAAAAAAATGTTGTGTCCAATGGGTATGAAGTATAAGAAGATCCATGCTTGCCCAAATGATTGCGTCCTCTACAGGAATGAGTATAAGGATTTATTGCGGTGTCATAAGTGTAAAACTCCACGATACAAAAACAAGCAGCTCTGTGATGCTGTTGAAGACAGTTCTGATGCGCTAAAGAAGGGGTCGCCGGCTAAGGTTCTGTGGTATCTTCCTATAATACCGAGATTTAAATGGTTGTTCGCTAATGAAAAAGATGCAAAACTATTGACATGGCATTCAGATCGGTGTATTCCCAGTGATGATGACAAGGTGATAATGCATACATCAGACTCAGATCAGTGGAAAAAGATTGATTCAATGTATCCTTCTTTCGGGGGAGAAGCCAGAAATTTGAGGCTTGGTCTGTGTACTAATGGAATGAACCCGTTTGGCAGTCTGAGTAGCACACATAGCTCATGGCTAGTGATGTTGGTTATTTACAATTTTCCGCCTTACTTGTGTATGAAGCGCAAGTACATACTTATGTCTCTAATGATTTCAGGCCTACGGCAACCAGGAAATGACATCGATGTGTATCTTGCTCCTCTTATTGAAGACTTGAAAAAGTTATGGGATGAAGGCACACCTGTGTTTGATACCTACCGTGAAGAAATGTTCACATTACGTGCTATGTTGTTCTGTACCATTAATGATTTTCCTGCTTATGGAAACTTGTCTGGGTACTCTGTTAAAGGGCATAAAGCATGTCTAATATGTGAGCAGAGTACAGATTTTTGTCAGCTTGCACATGGGAGGAAGACAGTATACCTTGGCCATCGCAGATTTCTTCCCGAGACTCATCCGTATCGCCGTATGAAAAGAGCATTCAATGGATTCCAAGAGTTCAGAAAATCTCCAGAACCCTTGAGCGGGCCAGAGGTGAAAGCTCGTGTGATGGACATCAATGTGGAGTTTGGTAAAACTTCGGAGTCCAGCAATAATGATACAGGTTGTTGGAAGAAAAAATCCATATTTTTTGAACTTCCATACTGAGAGAACTTGGATGTCAGACATTGTCTCGATGTTATGCATATTGAGAAAATATTTGCGAAAGCCTGTTAGGTACGCTCTTGAACATCCCTGGTAAAACTAAGGATGGTTATAACACGAGACTTGATATGGTTGATATGAACATAAAAGCAAATTTAGCACCGGTAGCTCGAGGAAAACACACATATCTACCCCCTGCCTGTCACACTTTGTCCAGAAAAGAGAAAAAATAACTGTGTTCAAGTTTGCGTAGCATCAAAGTTCCATCCGGATATTCTTCAAATGTAAGCAGACTTGTTTCCTTGAAAGATTTAAAACTGGTTGGTTTGAAGTCTCATGATTGCCATGCCTTAATGCAGCAATTGTTACCTGTAGCTATTCACTCGATATTGCCCAAACATGTTAAGTCCAGTATAATAAGACTTTGTTTCTTCTTCAATGCTATATGTAGCAAGGTTATCGCGCACTAAAGATTTGATCAACTACAAGATGAAATAACTGTTGTCCTTTGTCAATTAGAAATGTATTTTCCACCCACCTTCTTTGATATTATGGTGCATTTGGTGATTCATTTGGTTAGAGAGATAAAAATCTGCGGGCCTGTTCATTTACGATGGATGTACCCATTCGAGCGATATATGAAAGTATATAAGGGGTATGTTAAGAATCGTTGTCGTCCTGATGCTAGTATTGTTGAAGGTTATATAGCTGAGGAGGTAATTGAGTTTTGCACTGAGTACTTGGCCGGGACCGCATCTATTGAAATATCTAAGAATCGGCACGAAGGGAGGATTACAGGTATGGGCACAAGGGGAGGAAAAATGTTTTTGCCGTCTAATGTTGAATTGATGAAGGCGCATCTCTACATTCTGCGCAATTCTGAAGAAGTTGTGCCCTATGTGACAGACCACATACAGTCAATAAGAACGTCTTATCCTGCTTGAACGGATCAACGTGTGCTCAATGAACATATTCAGACATTTGTCTATTGGTTTGGTAATGCTGTCCTGGGCAAAGACGTTTCGGAGACATTGAAATGGTTGGCGTTTAGGCCCAGCCCTGCGGTACGAGCATTTTCATGCTATGACATAAATGGATATTCATTTGCTACTAAGAGACAAGATGAGAAGAGTACGGCACAAAACAGTGGTGTTACATTAATCTCAGAGGCTTTACATGTTTCTAGCAGGAAGGATAAAAATCCATTGTATGCAAGCATGGCTTATTACGGGGTGATCGAAGATATTTGGGAGCTTGACTATGTTTGTTTCAAAGTAGCTGTATTTCGCTGCAAATGGGTTGATAACAATAGTGGGGTTCGAACTGATGATCCATTGGGTTTTACCTTGGTCAACCTTAATCCGGAGGGTTTCAAGGGGGAACCATTTATACTTGCATCGCAGGCGAAACAAGTTTTTTATATCACCGATCCTTGCGACGAACATTGGTCTGTTGTTCTTCATGGTAAACAACATCACAGTGTGGAAGGGATTGATACAGAAGAAGGGCTTCATGAGGCTGGCCCTTTCTTTAGTGGGTTACCTGAACCGAGAGCAGATGAGGAAGATAGGGAACTTGATAAATACATACTTCGTGATGACCACAGCGAAGGATTATGGTTCGAGGATCAAGTGTCCCATAAGAGAAACAGAATAAGTTAAGAATCATTTTCAGGTATATTGTTTGTTTTTATTAAACTTCAATTCCCGTGGGTGTGTATGTGTGTGTGTATTTGTATATGTTTCTTTGATTTTAATGAAAAGAGGTTGATATAAATTTATAACAACATTTATTTTTATCCTTCGTACTGTGGGATTGAAACATGTCACAAATCGGATGAAGCCGCGCAATCAAGGGACAAAATTTCCAGGGACTTCATATGCGGAACTGTTTATAAATGAATATGTTATTGTTGGAAATTGTGTGAAGCTTCTGTGCTGATCTTAAATTGCACTTGTGTTTTGGTAAAAAACAAGCAGAGGAGATTCTGTCTGAAGTGATTTGAAACTGAATTCCGTATTATTCGAAATAGTTGGAATTTTAGTAAAGTATTTAAGTATATGTGCATCGAATTTACAGGGAGTACGTTACATTTATAGGGGATACTTTGTCAAATTTTTCGGAAAATTGATTTCCTTGTTTTTCATTTATGAATAAATGTTTCTTGTATTATTATTTTTTTCTTCCAAGGAGTAGTACTTTTGGTAAAATTTTCAGGGGAATCTATACGCAGTTCATTTTGTTTTGATTTTATATTTAACTCTTCATAAATTACTTGTCAGTGGGTTCGGGAAACAGGGGAAATGCAGTGGAAAAAATGGGAGAGGAGAGGAAGAGAATGAGGGAGGAAAAATAGAAAATCCATGCGTACGTAGCGCGGGAATTGGCTCCAAAAACTATTTTTCTACGGCGGTTCAACTTTGAACGGCCGTAGAAATAAACTTTCTACGGTGGTTCAAACATGAACCGCCGTAGAAAGTATTTTCTACGGTGGGTTCTCGGTTGAACCGCCGTAGAAAAGTAGTTTTTGGAGTCAATTCCCGCGCTACGCATGAATTTTCTATTTTCATATCATTTTCTAAACCCTAAACCCTAAACCCTACTCTCTATTAAGTTTTTTTTCCCGATTTTCATAAATTAACCGCGGTGACGCTTAAGATTGAAATAGATAGTGAAGCGCCACCCTTTTGCTGGATTTTCGCTTTGACATTCTGAATTGGGTCGCAGGATTTGACCTCGTGGATTATGGTCTTCCCCGTCAGAGTGCCAACGTAAACCTCCATTTTTTTCAAAATACATTATATATATATATATATATAAGACTTAATTATAAAAGTTGTCTTCAAGTCTTCAATTCTTCGCGCGAATGAAAACATTTTATTTATGCAGTGGAAATTTACAAGAGATCGAGAGCAGAGAGGAGAGAGTTGGATGATGTGCAAGAGGGGAAAGGAGAAAAGAGGAAGATGTTTATATATATATATATATATATGTATGTAAATTAATGAAATACAGTATCTATTTAATTTTTTTTCGGCCACTTAAATTTTATTAATTAATTTTTATATTACTAAACGTACCTAATGCATTTGTGGATTTGATTTTTTTATCCCGTTCGCCAAGTCGAAAAAGTAGGAATTTTAGGGAACATAATGAAGCTTATTACTTTCTTGGCTCTTACATGTAATTAAATTTACGAAAATTATTAATTTTTATCTTTGACCTATAATTATTGAACGTGTAGTAGCACGCGCGGGAAATTTAAATGCAAATATATGGTTCAATTAAAATTTTGAAATTTAATTATGAAATGGTTAATAAAAGTCGAGATTGTGTACATAATTAATAAATATACAAAATCTGGGTATGTATTATTATATTTACAAAATTGTGGGATTAGTTTTTTGAAAATGGAAAAAAAAAATTAATATTAAAATATGCCCACGCGGGAATTGGCTCCAATTTTTTCCTCTATTTAAACCAAGAAAAAGTGGGGACTTTCAACGGCGGTTCAACCGCGAACCGCAGTTGAAAGGAGAATCAACTGCGGTTCACAAGTGAACCGCCGTTGAAAGTGTACTTTCAACGGCGGTTCAATGTTGAACCGCAGTTGAACCGCCGTTGAAAGATACTTTCAACTGCGGTTCAAGGTTGAACCGCAGTTGATTGTTGGTTCAACGGCGGTTCGCGGTTGAACCGCCGTTGAACCGACGACCGGTTATTAATTAAAATTAAAATTTTTACTTTTTTCATTTCCTCCCTCATTCTCTTCCTTTCTTCTCCCTTTTTTTCCCCTGTTTCCCGAAGCTTCTCTCCCGTGGCCGTTCGGCTTCTTCGCCGCTTCTCCCGTCACCGGCGAGCTCCTCCACCTTCCGATCACCCGTCGGCTGCCCAAGCATTCACCGATTGTTTGGCTGGACCACTCAAGGCCGATTGTTCGGCTCTCCATTTCCACCCTCCCATATAAACTTAAAGCTTGGTTGTAGGAGTTCTCCCAAAAGGTTCCACCTTCTATGCTTTCATTTTAAAACTTTTGTGTATTTAACCTTACATTTTGTAAATGCTTCCCATTGCACTAGGATTTTTTGGGTTGATATTTATGGTTGATTTCGGTTTTAATCCTTGTGATGAATGATTGGAAAGTTTTTGGATTTATTGATTGTTTGTAGCATTTGGTTTGGTTGTTGAATTGAGTGTTTTGTCCTACATAAGTTGAGAACCTAGGGTTTTGATTAATGTTCCATTAGGTACCCTTTGAAATTCGGGTTTTTTTTTTTCAAAATGAGAAACTCAAATGATTATTTCGGTTTTGCTTGATTAATTTTAGAACATTGGTGTTTGATTTCGGTTTTTATTCGATTTAGTGTTGCTCCTTTAGTGATAATGAGGAAAATGCTTTTTTGTTGATTCCACTTTGTGAAATTTTATTCCTTTAGTAGAAATGAATGATTGTTCTCATTAGTTGTTGGTTGTGAAATGTGAAGTACTTTATCAATGGTACCCTTGATAAGTCCACTTTTTTTTGGCCCTCATTTGGTTTAATTTGGATAATGGTAATTGTGTATTTTGAGGAGTGAATTTTGCGAATGTACATTGCCTTTTTTTCCACATTAGTTGTTGGTTGTGAAATGTGAAGTACTTTATCAATGGTACCCTTTATAAGTCCACTTTTTTTTGGCCCTCATTTGGTTTAATTTGGATAATGATAATTGTGTATTTTGAGGAGTGAATTTTGCGAATGTACATTGCCTTTTTTTCCACATTAGTTGTTGGTTGTGAAATGTGAAGTACTTTATCAATGGTACCCTTTATAAGTCCACTTTTTTTTGGCCCTCATTTGGTTTAATTTGGATAATGGTAATTGTGTATTTTTAGGAGTGAATTTTGCGAATGTACATTGCATTTTTTTCCACATTACAAGCATTATTGTATTTGACATTAAAGCTTTTCTTTAATTGCATATATGTTATATTGAATTCGCTTTCTATGTACATGAAGTTTAAGGTACTTTCAATGGCCCGAAAAAGAAAAAGCAATACGGAGCATAGTGATGAGGGTAATGGCACTGGAGATGGTTCTTCTACTACATCTAGTAGAGGTAGAGGGCCCACAAATTGCAATGATCTATTGGAAATGCGAAAGAATGGGAAAACTCTTGACATTTCTTTTGATTCCGAGCTCGAGCCTAAAGAGTATCATGTTAAGTGGATTACCTTTGTGGCATATACGGCCCGGAGCAAAGTGGACATAGTGGAATATGAATCATGGCCCAAAGTTCCCGAGGAGATCAAGAAGAGAGTGTGGATGGAAATACGGGTATTTTCTTTAATTATAATACATTGTTTGTTTCTTAATTCTTCCATACAAATGAACTCAAATTCCTCACTAAATGTTTTCTCCTAATTTTCACTGTAGGCATTATTTGTTTTCGAGTCAACCGAAGAACTCGAAACAAAGTGGATTTCTTATGCCGGTAAACGGTAGAAAGATTGGAAATCCTATTTAGGGAAATATGTACATGGTGCCATGAAGGGTAGGGACCCATGCTTGGAATATAAATTTCTCCCCAGGGAGACATGGATTAAGATCAAGGCTAGCCGCGAGACAGAAGAATGACAGGTACATTTTTTTTAAATTGATTTCCTTCTTCTTTTTGGATATTTGAAATCGCTCAGTTTAGGGATAATAATTTTTCATTATATTTCTCTCTAGGCAATTCGTGGAAAAGCGCAAAAGAATGCCACTTTAAATGCTTTCTACCATAATTTATCTCGCGGTGGCTACCGACTGCTGAAGCAGCAGTTGCATGACAAGGCGGTGAGTGCATCCGGAAATAAGCCTTCAGAGGATGGTCAGTCCGAAGAAGAAGGCGAAGATTCTTATTCAGTGCCAGGCCATCATCTACTTTGGAGACAGGCCCACACGAACAAAAAAGGGGAATACTTCACGCCAGAGGCTGGGCGTGTAGGGATGGAAATTGTAAGTTTTGCACCATACATTTTCTTATGTTTCAGTTATTTTAATATTTAAAGTCTATGTGTATAGATTTTTTATTATAACTGATTATTTATTACTAGATATCTATGATGAAATGCTAATTAATAATTTGGTTGTCATTAAATGTTTAAGGTGCAATTATAATTATCTAGTTGTCACTGTAAAGTAAATAAATGATTAATTTGTATATATGTGTATTTATTTATATTTTATAATTATGGTTATCAATTTTATATTTAAAATTTATATACATAAATGATTAATCTGTGTATATGTGTATTTATTTATATTTAGTTGATTTATTTGCATTTACTAGAGTTGTACAAATGTTTAGGAAAATCTATGTTCCCGCGAGTCCCAAGGGGAGACCGTTGCAGAGGGTAGGAATGACATTCTTGTCATTGCAACGGGAAAGGCCGATCACCCCGGTCGTTATCGCGGCCATTCTACCAGGGCACGTATCACAGAGGTTTTCCCACAGCAAACAAGGCCGTCGCTTAAACATGAACTTGATTTAACTAAGCGACAGCTTCAGAAAACCACTGCCCAACTAGATGAATGTCAGACACATCTGAAGATGATGGTTGGGTTTATATGTGGTAAGATCGGAACCGACTATGATACATTAAAAGCCACCGTCATCAATAGTGCCAAAGATGAGAGCTTGCACCCAGAGACCTCCGGAGCGGTCCCTGTGAGCCCTGTTTCTCCTCTGATACCTACAAGGTTGCCCGATTTGGAGATGCTACATGTTGCACCTACGGACCCGATCAAAGCCTCTGACGGCGGTGCTTTAAGCGAATACAAGGTAAATAAAATTAATATGTATATTTTCATAGAATACAAGGTTGCCCAATTTTTTTTTTTTTCATTATTACAGTGCTTTGTTAAGTTAGACTTAATAGTTGATTAATGTTCATTCGCTTGCCTATTATCTTAGGACGGGTGTGAATGCCATTTGTTCCTCTCTGAGGATTCGCAAAAGCGGCGTAAGTTTGTGGCAAAAGGAAATATTTATAAGCAAAGCAAGCACCACGGGCGCGAGGTTAGGAAAGGTTGAGCGAGGGTCGCAATTAAAATTTCCTATGATGACTGTGCCCCGCTACCATTTCCTGAGGAAGAGGCTGCAACAGTGGGAATGGCCAAGTCCTTTTTCATGGAATGGCCTAAAGAGTTGATTGAAATTATTCAGCCGGATCCGGTAACAAAGGTATATTCTTTCATTTATTTGTGAATTACTTAATACCGTTTTGTATATTTAATGTTATTTCAAATGATGTTAGGTGGATAAAAGTGCCCAAAAGAAAAAAGGCCGGATGAATTCTATGGATGACAAGACATCTCCTTCGGCGACGGTTCCGACTGAGGAGTCATCCTCATCGACATCTGATCCATTGCAAGAGTTACAGCTCCGAATGGATAATGATTCAGACTTCAATGGCTTCTTCTTTCAAATGACAAGAGAAGTCATAGGTTTGGACCTGCCTAATCTGATGGATCGAGGGGATCTCGCAGAGTTATTGACCAGAGAAAGCCAGGTCTCAAACAGTTTGATGCAGTTGTTCACCCAGTGAGTTTCCACTTAATTTTATAACCTATTTCTGATTATTGTTATATATAGTATGCATTCCATGTGCATAGGCTAACCAATGAAGCCCTTTTTGTAAATTCTTTAGAGCTTTACATGAGTTAGTTGAAAGGAATGGGAGAAAGGGGATAGGTTTCCTCTTGGCTGATCATGTCACACCCGTAACAAATACGCTTGAAGCTAGGGTAAACTACATTGCGCGAATCTTGAAGGATAGGAATAAAGAAATGTATCTGGTGCCTTATCTTCAGAGGTAAGTGACACTGTAAGCGATTCTCTAATATTTAAGAAACACTGATATAAAGATCTGACATACGTCATTAAATTTTTTGTTTGCAGTGAACATGGGATGCTAATGGCCATTAGACCAGTAGAAAAGGTTGTATACTGGTTTGATTCTTTACAAAATCCACAAAAGGAGGAGGCGGTGGTGCTTATAGACGAGTGAGTTATATATATTAACAACTGTTAGAATGCCTATATATCCATATATTGCTAATTATTTTTGTGTCGCTTTCATTTTTATAGGGTGATGTTTAACTATCAAGCTTTCTTAGGATTGCCCAGAAATGTGCATATGCAACCTTCGTGGATAGTAGTTAAGGTAAAATTAAATTGGTTCTTATTAAATTTTTTAATTACATCCGTGGGTCTAGTAGCCTAAGCAATAGTAGTGTTAGTTGTTTTAATTAAATCCGTGAGTCTAGTAGCATAAGTTAGTAGTGTTAGTCAATTAATATATTAGTTAGTCACGTTATTTATTGAGGGATTTGATTTATGCATGCAATCCGTGAGTCCAGTACTGTAGGTTAGTTAATATATGCATGCAATTGCCTTTTCGATCAGTAGAAATTAGTGAGTCCTAGTTATTTAATTCATTAGATTAATATGAGTGAAGTTATGAATATTCGTAGAAATTTTTTACTCAACGTTGTGTTGTATACAATTAATTATATGATCTTCTAACTCATATATATTAATTCATTAGCATAAAAAGCAAACGAGCAATTGGGAGTGTGGGTACTATGTAATGCACTACATGTACCAAATAGCAATGAAATCATCCACTTTTGCACTTGAAAAGGTAAATATATATTTCTCATTATTACTTACTTAACTGACTGTATTTCATTTTGCTTACTCGGGTACTTTTTAATTTCAAAAACTCTGTTGCAGCACTTCAAGCTCGACCGCACTCTATTAAGCAATGTGGATATAGATGCAATGCGAAAAATATGCGCTAGACATATTTTGGAGCATTAGCCGTAGTTGAAGGATACTAATTAAACTTGTTCATATTAGAGTTGTACAAATATTTTTTGGATATGCTGTATTATAAAAGCGATTTCAATTTGTATATTGGTGATATTTGTAATAAATTTCAAGTGTTAGCAGCAGGTTTTGCTTTAAACCAGGTTTTAGTAGCAGGTTTTTAATGATTTTAACGCGGTTTGGGTGTAAAAAGTGGCCACTTTCTACTGCGGTTCAACCTTTCAACAGCAGTAGAAATTACACTTTCTACTGCGGTTCATCGACGAACCGCAGTAGAAACTCAGAACTTACTACTGCGGTTAGACGTTGGACCGCAGTAGAAAGTTTGAACTTTCTACTGCGGTTCAACCACGAACCGCAGTAGTAAGTGCGGAGTTTCTACTGCGGTTCGTTGGTGAACCGCAGTAGAAAGTTTGTACTTTCTATGGCGGTCCAACGTCTAACCGCAGTAGAAAGTGCGGACTTTCTACGGCGGTTCAACCACGAACCGCCGTAGAAAGTCCGCACTTTCGACTGCGGTTCTAACCGCCGTTGAAAGTCCGCTAACTTACTACGGCTGCCAGATAGATGGCGGTTCAAAAATGCTAAACCCCGCCGTTAAAAGCCCTTTATAACCGCCATTAAAGCTCCGTTTTGTAGTAGTGACTTTCTACGGCTGTTCTTGCTATTTTTGATATATATATATATATTTTGAATGCAGAGATAAAAAAATAAAATTTTAAATTTTTTTTTTTACAAATTACCGCCGTAGAAAGTCCATAACCTTTCTACAGCCGGATAGATGGCGGTTCAAAATGGACGAAACCGCCGTTAAATATGCCAAATAACCGCCATTAAAGCCTCTTTTTGTAGTAGTGAATGTCAAATCTTCCGCTGCCCTACCCAGTTGGTGCTCTGCAAAATCAGTAAGGAGCTTTCTGTATTTTACAAAACCTTTCTTTGTTACTAAGTAGTCAACAATTTTTGTCCAATTTATTTCATTTATTTCACAAAGGTGTAGTAATATTTCCCCTTTTCTTTCATTTTTTTGGAATTTTCTTGTTGAAAAGATTTAGACAGTTTGAAAGTTTCCATGCCTTCAAAATTGGGGGAGCAAAAAGACAAAAAGAAAGAATGGGCAAAATGGCTTCAAGAATAGCCATCGAGACCTAATGACGGGACAAGTATTGTTGTTCTAGTTTCGTTCCTACTCTCTAGTCTGCCTGTTTCGCAGCCCAAATTTACACATGGCTTAGGGAAGGGAAATATATGTGAGGTATTCTTTCCCGTTTCTCTATTTAACCCACCTGAGACACTCCATGAACGCGTAGAGCTTCATCGATCCTTGTTTGAGTTCCAGTCGCTTAGAGCTTCTGCAAACCTTACGAAATTGCCTACTTCATCCATTTTATCGGAATCGGACATTCAATTTGTGGCTTACGGACTACTAATTAAGTTCAATAAACCTATAAGGTTCATCTTTTCTCTTTTTCTGCCTCTTAATTTTATCCCGTATACCCTTATTCAAAGCTTGATCAATTATTGTTTTCATCTTCTACACTTTTATACTTGCGCAACATTATTGATCCCTCCAGTGCGTGTGTCTTTAATTATGGTTTTAGTACAATCTATTATAATTTTCTTTTTTTTTTTTAATCTCAAGTTTACATTGATTTTTTTTCTTCAAAAAGCTACACCTTTAAATGTGTAATTTTTTATGTTTTTTTTTAATTCAATAGCGTTAGTAATTCTATTTTTTATTTTTTTTCCCCAGTGCATATGAAATGAAAAAATTTCAGTTTACAACAAAATTCCTATCATAAAAGCCATCTTCTGTAGATGTCACTTGTTCATTGACCACATATGTCATGAAATTTTAGTTTCGAAATAATTCTTTATGACAAAGTAGCTGATCTTTTATGTATATATTCCTTATTAATATTAATAAGAGTTTGCTATGAATTTCTTTTTATGAATTAATTGATATAAATATCATTATAATAAATTTAAAATAATACAAAAAAGATTTCTTGTAATAATATATATTTCTTACATTTTAGGGCACAACGCATTGCGTGGTATATCCCCACTAGTCTAAGTTAAAGTTCAATAACTGAAATTTAAAATCTCTAATTTTTCTTATTTAATCCATAAAATTAAATTCCTTTACAATCCCTAACATCCCTAATTTAATTTTTAAATAATTTTAACACATATTCACATTTGAAATCATCAATATATTTTTGAAATATCTTATTTCCCTAATTTAATTTTCAAATCCCTATTTCCCTGATTGAAATTTCTTATTTCTCTAATCATTAACAAAATTTGAATTCCTTATTGTAATAAAACACCCGAGAAAAAGAAGAGAGGGGTCCGGAAGCATACACACCTAAAAGTATAGGCCATGTTTGGCATGGTTTGAGTTTCATTTTAATTTTATAATAGTTTTTCGTCGTTTCCAATAAGCCGTTTTGCATTTCCAATAAACTTTTTTACATTTCCAACACACATTTTTACATTCCCAATGTAATTTTAATATTATAAAATTAAAATGAAACTGAAATCATGATTTGAGTCTCTTTACCAAACATGGCCATATACAGAGAACTCATGTCCAAAATGTACAGTTACTTTTCTACCATGTCCGATTTGATAACTAAAATTTTTAATTTTTCAAAAATATCACCATACTTTTCAAACCGTCTCAAAAAAGTCATATTTTCGGTTTTGGCCGTTAGTTATCTCACATGAAGATAATTTGCCAATAACTCATATTGACAAGACAAGCACTATTCCCTGCTCAATTAAGCAACAAGGACATGCAGCTCCAGAGGGACTACCATATGAGAGAAGAAGAACATGTAATCTATATTACAAATGACGGGTGGAGGTAACTATGTGCTATTTGGACCAGATAACGTCAAAATCTATCGTAACTTGAAGATAATAGGAGAACAAATCATAGAGGGACGCCTAGAGGAATCAACATATGTCATGCCAATTCAAGAAGTATACATTGACGAAACAATAGAGGTGCCAGCAACTTTCGAGGAACAATTGAATAAAGTAGAGTGGAATGGTGCTATGGATAAAGAAATACCAACGTTGGAGGAAAATCAAACTTGGTATTCGATACCAAAGTTAAAAGATGTTAAACCCATATCATGCAAGTGAGATTACAAAACCAAGACTCGACCTGACGGTTCTGTTGAACATTATTAATGTGTGATTGGTCTCTCGTGGACTCTCACAGCAGTATGAATTGAAGTATAAAGATTGACCACTAGATATTTTCACAAGCAGGTTTAAGGTTTTTTTCGACGAATGATGGCGAAGGCTGAGATTGGTGAGTGTTGGAAATCAACATCTCAATTTCTCTAGAAGCATCTCAATAACACAACTGAAATTTCATGAATGTTCTAGTAACTAACTAGGCCCCACATTAGTATACTAATATGTGTAGCAACCGACATAGGCAAAGGCAAATTAATTTTGTTAATATTTTTAGTAAGTAGTTACCGTATTAGATTAGTATAAATAGGCATGAAGTGGCCAATGTAATGTAAAGTCCAGTGCTTTCTTTTTGTTAAGTGTTGTATTGTGGTGTGGTAAATTAAATCACGATTCAACTGTGGATGCCACAAAACCATAGTAATCACTAATGACTGCAACTTTCTTCAAAGATTTTTTTTTTTTTTTTTTCTTTTCAAATTAACCAAACAAAGTTCACACAAGTATACTACATGTTGAACTGATAAATCAATACAAGCATACAAAGCAGCGGCAAACATGGGGCACTGACACCACATAAACAGAGAAACTAATTAATTACTCCTTTTGGCCGTCCCAGTTCCAATGAAATACAGTACAACCGTTTATGACTCACAAATTACGGAATTCGGACACACTTTCCTACTGGAAGGAAGGAAGGCAGGAAATGTGAATTAATTACGCGGAGTCGAATCCGAGTTTTGTAAAGTCCAGGACTTTCTTTTTCTGAAGCTTTTGTCCCAGATAGTTTAGGGCATACTCGCCATGGTTGTACCTTCTGTACTTGGGAGGATTATTCTCATCCAGCAGTTCCGGCAAGGGTCAAAGTTCGATGTCGTAGCTCGGGGCGTAGAAAGTAACTATCGAAAGCCTGTCACTTTCTTGATGAGTCACAGCTCTGTGCTCCACACTTTTGAATCTGCCATTGGTTAAAACCTCAAGAGTGTCGCCAACGTTAATCAGCAATGCATCAGGGTCTGCCCGGACAGTGATCCATTCGTCGCCTTTCAAGATTTGAAGACCCGCCGGGCTGCCTTTCCTTTCTTGCAGAACCGTAACGGCGCTTCCATCGGAATGCGGACTTATTCCGAAAACGAGATCGGGTCTGGGGCATGCCGGGTAGTAATTCATCCTGGATCCTTGAACCGAATCGCCGAACATGTTTTCGAAGACGTTTTCGTCCTCGAGATTTAGACTGGCGGCCATGAATTTCAGCAGTGTCTTGCATAGCTTTCTTATTTCTCGGGTGTATTCGTCGATTGTTTCGCTGAAATCGGCAGGCTCAGTGGGCCACAGGGCCGGGTTTCGGATGCAATGCGGGTCGGTTACGATAGCAAACATGTTGCACCTGAATTAATTTGCAACTTTACAAATCACTTTTTGTTTGTTAATGATTTCAGAAAATTAATATAACAAAAAGCTTACCAGTCTAGCTTTTGATCCTCGGAGAAAACAAACGCTTGCCCATATCCCTGCGCAGTTCCGGAAGCCATTGTGTACTTCTGTTTCACCTCCAACGGCAGCATGAAGAAATCCATGGAGAGTTTCTCGATGCTTTCCAGCAAGCCTGAATCGATTCCATGGTTTACCAGCTGGAAAATTCCCCACTGTTCACAGGAAGCTGAGAGTTTCTGCAGTTCCTCAGTTTGTGCAGGAAGCTTTGAGAAATCAATTACGGGAAGACTCTGGTTGATGCTTGGAAATGTTGGCCTTTCTTTTTCGTCCTGGAGAAATCTCTGAGGAACATTACTCAGTTCTTGGACATCGTCAACGTGGCCAACCTTAATCGGAGAAGCCACCACTGGAGTCGCCATTATCTGATGGCAAATTTAAACAATGAGTACCCATAGCGAATACATAAATGAAAACACTGAAATTAGCGGGGTGCGAGTTAGAGTAGATGGACCCGCCAACCTTACCCTAGCTATAAACGGGCTGGGATAGGGTTGACCATTGGCTAACACAAAGAATCAATTAAACAAGTAAGGTTGGGGATCCACACGAAACAAACAAAGAAAGATCAAAGAATTTAACTGATCATAACCAGCAAAATGATGAAAAGATTGAATGAATTCCATTTGTGGAAAGAATTATACCTTGCTAGCTAGTGTGGGAAGAATTAATATTAATGGTAGAAGAAGCAAAAGCAAAAAGCAATTGTGGGTGACTTTTGCATGATCCCTAGAGTTGAATTTATAGGCACCAACACACCAGGCATAATGGGATATGCAATCATTTATGGTATCGCAAACCTCAAGAAAATGGACAAAAATGTATTAATGGAGTGCAAAAACTGATCATTAATTAGGTCAAAGAGTGGACTTATAATTTTAATATTTTTGCTGGCATAACCTCTCTTAATAATGATTTAATGACAACAGAAATTATTTCCCTGTTTAATATATATAACTTATTATAAATATCAAGGTACAACAATTAATATAGCTAATTTGACACTTTTTATTTCATTTATATTATTATTTATTAAATATGAATTAATTATAAACTACACATGATTATATTAAAAAATATAATAGGAGTAAAATATTTAAAAATTAATTATTCTAATAGAATAGATTAAGTAATATATATCTTTGAAGAGTGTATTACTTCATCGGTTCCATTAGTAGTCCACTTTCAAAGGGTTTTAAGAGCTCTAGCCAACAGCAGCTTTGAATCAATTTCCCATAAACAACTAATTAATATAAAAGTATGTTTAAACTTTCACAAATCATGTGTACGTACGTGTGATACAGCTAAGCTGACAGGCGGTGAGTTGAAAAGTCATCCATCATGTCCCAATAATCCTTCAAAAGGAAATTCAATTTCTTAAAAGAGAAAATATTGATTTTGAGGAAAGAATTTTTAAATTAGAAATGACAAGAAAAGGAAAAGAAATAATTACTTTTCAAGAAAAATCACCAGATGGTGAAGAACAATTTTTAAGTTCTTCAGATATTATTACTACTCAAAAGTGGTACACAAAAATTTTGCTTTTGATTGATAATAATTTTCAAATTGAATTAACTGCATTAATTAATAGTGGTGCAGATATCAGTGTAATACAAGAAGGTATAATACCTACTAAGTATTTTCAAAAAATTACTCATAGTTTAAGACATGCTGGAGGAGAAAAATTAGATATTCAGTTTAAATTCCCCAAGGCATATATTTGCAAAAATAAAGTTTGTATTCCAGAAAGTTTTTATTAGTTAAAAACATTACAAATCAAGTTATACTTGGAACACCTTTTTTGAAAAAATTATATCCTATTTATCATATTGATTCCAAAGGATTAAAAGGGACTTATGAAAATAATCAAATAAATTTCCAATTTATAATGGAACCATTTTCAAAGGTATTAAATACTATAAAAGAAAATATTCTGAGGAAAAAGAAACAATTAATGTTTTTAAAATATGAAATAAATATTTTGACAATTGAAGAAAAGTTTCAAAATCCTAAATTACAGGATAAGATTAAAATTATAATCAATAATTTTTCATTAGAAATTTGTAATGAACATCCAAATGCTTTTTGGGATAGAAAAAAACATATTGTTAGTCTTCCATATGAAGATGATTTTGATGAAAAGAAAATTCCGACAAAGGCTAGGCCATGTCAAATGAATTCTGAATATTTAGAATTATGTAAAAAAGAAATACAATCTCTTTTACAAAAAGAATTAATACAACCTTCAAACTCTCCATGGTCATGTACTGCATTTTATGTTAATAAACATAGTGAGATTGAAAGAGGTATACTCAGGATGGTAATAAATTATAAACCTCTTAATAAAGTTTTAAAATGGATTAGACATCCTATTCCTAATAAAAAGGATTTATTGGATAGTTATATGATTCAATAATATTTTTAAAGTTTGATTTAAAATCAGGATATTGGCAAATACAAATTAATAGTAAAGATCAATATAAAACAGCTTTTACAGTCCCAATAGGACATTATGAATGGAAAGTTATGCCTTTTGGTTTGAAAAATGCTCTTTCAGAATTTTAACAGATAATGAATGATATTTTTATTCCTTATAGTAAATTTATTATTGTTTATATTGATGATATTCTAGTATTTTCCAAAGATATTGAAACTCACTTTAAACACTTGGAAATTTTCAAGAAATTGATTATTCAAAATTGTTTAGTTATATCTAAATCAAAAATGAGTTTGTTCCAAACAAAAATAAGATTTTTGGGTCATAATATTGAAAAAGGAAATATTATTCCTATTAACAGAAATATAGACTTTGCTTCAAAATTTTCAGATGAAATTCTTGATAAAACTCAATTGCAAAAATTTTTAGTAAGCCTAAATTATATTTCTTCCTATTATAAAAATCTCAATGAAGATACTACAATTCTTTATGATAGATTAAAGAAAAATCCTAAGCCATGGTCTAAAAGTCATACTGAGGCAGTTAGACGAATTAAGTCTAAAGTGAAATCACTACCTTGTTTAATGATTGGAAATCCTAATCTGGAGAAGATAATAGAAACAGATGCTTCAGATATAGGTTATGGTGGAATTCTAAAACAAAAATCTAAATATGGTAAGCAAGAATTTCTTGTTAGATATCATTCAGGCAAATGGTCTGATAGTCAGAAAAATTATGCTACCGTAGCTAAAGAAATCTTAGCTATTGTTAAATGTTTGTTAAAATTTCAAGATAATTTATATAATCAAAAGTTTATCATAAGAACTGATTGCAAATCTGTAAAATTTATGATCAATAAAGATTTTAAGCATGATGTTTCTAAGCAAATGTTTGCTAAATGGCAGGCTCATTTAGCCCCATTTGATTTTGATATTCAATCACATTTCTTGACTAGAGAATTTTTGAATAATGGCTGATCATAATTTTTATGATTGCAGGTTGATGCTCCCCAGGGGTAGGGCCTCTGGCCCTTATCGAGGTCGTGGAGGACGAGGAAATATCCTCACCCAGCATGGCGGAAGAAGGCTTGTAGCAGAAAATATTTCTACTAGAAGGAGTATGTCTCCTGAAGATCCATTGTATGATGAATTTATGGAGTTTATATCACAAAAGAAAGGTAATACTGCTTCATCATTGATAGGTGTCCTTTAGCTACTGAATTTTAGAGTCTATTTGTGGCAAATTTCACGGGTATGTGCCGGTTTTTGTAAGATAAATGCAGGTTTTAGGAAGAAGAACAATTAGAGGAAGGAAGATGCAAAAGAGGATGAAAAGGGCTCATATGCCCAAAGAAGCAATGAATGGAGGCATTATTCATGTTCATGCATGCAAGAGGAACGAGTGGACCAAAGTTGAAGGAGCCCAAATGCAATGAGCAGTCCAGCCCAAAGAAGAGAAGGAAAGCCCAAGCAAGAATTAGGCAAATTGCCTAATTAAATTGATTAACCGCAAGAAGCAAGTAGAGTGGAATTTGGATTCCAATTTTGTCCACAAGTGGTGCGCAGGAAAGAAGAGCTGTCATTACATTAATCCTTCTTGGATGTTGATAAACCCGTCGTAGGACTATCAAATGCAGTAAAAATACTGTTAAAAACCTGCACCAATTTAGCTAAATAAAAGGTAGCACAGCAGAGTACATGGTCGCTCCACAGAGACGGCAAATTCAACACAATTTCCAATTAATATGCAAATTAACAAAACTTGACTAGCAGTCACCTTTTGTGTCTCCTAGAGACCTTGAATTTGTAGAAATGTGAAATAAGCAAAACCAAATATGCAAAATAGATTAAGAATAAATTAAGAAGAATATCCTAGCATTATGCAATCCACCTTAACCGTATGCATGTAATCATAAACTCCTTTTTCTGTCTAATTATCCTATGTCGTTTCAGTTATAGATTACCGCGAGTCCCCGCAATCATAATCTAATTCTCCCTTAATGAATCGATAACCCCCGTGAGTCCCCACAGTCAAGGTTATTTCCCTTCAACTCCTGTATGGAACTTGACAGTTGAGATAGAATTCCTGCAATTCCATCAAGGGCAGTTGACTGTACCTTCTGTTGCTCAAAAAGATCTCCCACTGCTTCCTCTATGGTTCTGCCACCCCTTGGTTGATTATTCTGATTCTGAAAATTCCTTTGTTGGGATGGCCTGTACACTGGTCCAGTATTTCTGACATTCTGATTGTTCCCTGCATTCAGAAATGGAGCTTTCTGATTGGCTTCTGACTTGAAAGGCACATGAATTCCTTCTTCTGGATTCTTCCAACCAAAAGCTGGATTGTCCTTCCATCCTGAATTGTAGGTGTTAGAGTAGGGGTCCCTCTTTGGCTGATTTCGATTCCAATTCCCATTGTTATTCCAACTTCCGGCAGCATTGACGGACTCCTCCTGCACAAGGTTGCAATTTTGTGAAAAATGCCCTTGATTCCCACAACACCCACAAACAATTTCTTCCTGGCTGCTACTGGATGGGGTTGCAAGTTGTGCTACCAGAGCAGATTACTGGACTACCAAAGCCGTCAATTTCTCCACAGTGGAAGCAATCTGGTTCAGCTTCTCATCACTGGAATCATCAACAAATCTCACTTCGGCCTGCCGTCTAATCGATCGGGAGGGTTCCCCAAACTGACTCCTTGACTCAATAGTATCCTCAATCAGTTTCTTGGCCTTGGTTACTGTGTTGTTCTGGAATGCTCCATTGCTGACTGAGTCCATATGGTTCCGATCATTGGTGGTCATCCCATGGTAAAAATATTGAAGTAGTTGTGCTTCTCAGTACTTGTGACTTAGGCAACTCTCCACCAATTCGTTGAATGGTATCCAGTAATTGCCAAGAGACTCATCAGCTTCTTGTTGAATGCTACTTATTTCCTTCATGACCAGATTGGTTTTGGTCGAAGGAAAATACTTCTTCAGGAACAGCTCCTTCATCTGCTTTGAAGTGGTAATGGAATTTGGTGGTAGTGAGGAAAACCACCGATTTGCTGGACCTGTCAGGACATAGGGAAAAGCCACCAACTTTAGTTGATCGATGGTGGCTCCAGTTGGTAGGCGCCCCACCTTATAGTTCTTCACGTACTCGGCAAGGAAATTGTGAGGATCATCTCTAGCACCCCCATGGAATTTTGGGATGCCATTAAGCCAGCCATTCTTGAGTGGAAAGCCATAGGGCAGTGATCTGGAGTGACTACCGCAGAGGCTCTGTCGTCAATGTCTTGATTGCTCAATTCCTTCAATGTGGGTTCTGGTGGTGGCCCTCTTTGTTGTTCTTCACCCCCATTCCTTTGTCTGTCTTCTTGTCTATCTCCCATGATATCAAATTCAAGTTCAGAACTTGAATATTCTGCTTCAGAACTACCGTCCGTTTGTTCAATCGGTCGGTTGACAGACTCTGCCTCAGAGCAACCGTCTGTTTGCTCACCCGGTCGGTTTACCGTTTGTTCTCTCAGTCGGTTGATAGATTCTGATTCTGCGAGCTTACGTAACCATGCTTCCTTAGCTAAGCGTTTACAAGTCTTTCAATCTCGGGATCACTTAATAATATAGGTTTTGAAGAACTGCTCATACACAACACAAGAAAACACCAAGCACATTAATAGGAAAAAGAATTTAAAAATTGTAACCGTCCCCGGCAACGGCGCCAATTTGATAAACCCGTCGTAGGACTATCAAATGCAGTAAAAATACTGTTAAAAACCTGCACCAATTTAGCTAAATAAAAGGTAGCACAGCAGAGTACATGGTCGATTCACAGAGACGGCAAATTCAACACAATTTCCAATTAATATGCAAATTAACCAAACTTGACTAGCAGTCACCTTTTGTGTCTCCTAGAGACCTTGAATTTGTAGAAATGTGAAATAAGCAAAACCAAATATGCAAAATAGATTAAGAATCAATTAAGAAGAATATCCTAGCATTATGCAATCCACCTTAACCGTATGCATGTAATCATAAACCCCTTTTTCTGTCTAATTATCCTATGTCGTTTCAGTTATAGATTACCGTGAGTCCCCGCAATCATAATCCAATTCTCCCTTAATGAATCGATAACCCCCGTGAGTCCCCACAGTCAAGGTTATTTCCCTATCTAGTTTAATTAACAGGTCGCGAGTCCTCGCAATCACCGTATTAACTAAGCTAGAAGCATTAAGAATAAGAAGAACCCAAAACCAGTAACCCCCCTCGACGATGCTCAAGAGATTACTACCCAATTGAACCTGTACTACTCGGCCGGTAGTCGTGCCACTCACTAGCCCTACCAGATCTATATTAAGGTGATCAGACTTAATACGACCTTAGTTTTTAGACATATAAACACAGGCAATTATGGAACTAGTTAATTAGACTGGAATTCATGCTTTGGTTTCATACATGCAATGGTTAAGGTTTCTCACATAATACTAGAATAAGAGAATTTAGCTACTCATAGAATTAAACATCTCACGAAATAAGATTAAAGCATCCATGAAATGAAGGCAAGGATGGAATATGAAAAAGAGATACTTTACTGAATATTGCTATTGGAGACTCTTCCCGTTTGGGCAATGGGTAGCCTGCAGGAAGGAACTCTCAAATAAAATAGAACTACTGCTAGAATAATGTATCGTGAAATTCTAACTCTATCAGAACTAAAGAAAGAACTCTACATGAAAAAAGAATGGGAAATTAAAATGAATACTGAATGCAAATCTGAATGACTTCTACCTAGAGAGTACCCCTATTTATAGAGAGGAAAACAATCATCTCTCAGTAAAAATATCCCATTAGTTAAGGAGTAAAGCAATCTTTGACAAAGTCAACACATCACTCAGATGAAGGAAACAACCGATTGATTTTCTGGAAATTCTTCTGGAGCTTCTGCTTTTAACTTTCACTGCAGTAATTTCTGAAACTTTCTAGAAATTTAGCTTTTACTTCTACTGCAGTAATTTCTGAAACCTTCTAGAACTTTAGCTGCTCTACTGGGCTTCAGTTTTCTCCTTCTTTTTGGGCCACAACCCGTGTGACATTCTACCCGAACATCTCTTGCTCCAAAATCCTTGTTTTAGAGTATTTCCTCCTTATTTGGGCAGTTCTCTAAACCTGCCACAAAAAACTAACAATTTGGGCAAAAGCCCGTGAGAACTGCCTTCAAAGATGCTAAAATAATAGTCCAAAACTGGTCAGATCAGATGTGGATATTGTTTTAGTAGTTTCCCACTTGGAATTTAGTTTTAGTAATTTCCTAATTGGATTAGTATCTTATTTTCTACTCCACATTTTACACCTATTTATAGGGATGGAAGGGAGAGGAGAAAGAGACGCTTTTTCAGTAGAATTTTATCTTATATTTTCGTAGCTAGTTCAGAGCAAGTAGCAGTAGTTTTCTATTTTCTGTGATTTGAGCATTTCTGTCCAGGAGAGGTTTCGTTAGCCCTAACGGGCGGTAGCTTACTCAGGGGATTATTTTTATATCGTAATTCAAGTATTTATTTCTTATTTATTTTATTCTTTTCGATTATTTTCAGTATGAATCGTAAAATAATTATGTGCGTAGTTAGTTTAAATATGAGTAGCTAAATTATACATTCCAGCAATGTAATAGCAATTAATCCGGGCATGTTATGAAACCGAATTGCTCTTAACTTAAATTGCATGTGTTCCTTTTTATTCTCTGCTCATAACTTTGATTACTGATATTTAATTGAGATTGATCACCTTAGTTAAAATAGGTAGAGCCAATTAATTCCCAGTTAAATAACATAATATTTATTGGGCAAGATTAATTAGTGGTAAAGTTACCTTCAGGTAATAGAGAATAAGGGGTTAGTAATTCTTAGATGTTAATTCAATAAGAATAACTAAAATCAGGTTTCCCTAAATCTTAAGGCTGTTAACTTGGTTAATAGGTGTCGATGCCTTACGGCCTGTTCCTTGTTAATTAGAGTAGCAATTATGTCTGTGCGGATTAATGATAATTGTCGATAAAATAAGGGGAGATTGGGTTATGTCTGTACGGATTCACGAAAATCTATAACTGGTTGATGACATGCTATTTAATATATTATTGAGTTGATGATTAACATGCACGTGATTATTGTGATTTACAATTTGCTGGAATACTTTATTACAGTGATTAAACTCTCGTTCTTGATTTAAGTTGTTACTTAGTTTTCACTAATCTTTTACAAAGTCTCTCTGAGCAACAAAGGTGGTTGCAAACCAAATTGTTTGGAATAAATAGGTTTTTGTGATTTTAAGCACTCCGTTCCCTGTGGGATCGACCATGTTATCATTGTGCTACTTATAGCTATTTGTTGCAGGTTTATACAGGACTTTTACTGCATTTGATAGGGCTAACGACTGTCCTATCAAATTGGCGCCGTTGCCGGGGAATGGTTTTACGTTTTAAATCACCTTTTCGTATTAATTTGTGCTTTTGTGTGTTTTACGAGCAAATCGTCGCAACCTGAATTGCTGTATGATCCAGAGATTGAAAAAACTGCAAGAAGACTCGCAAAAGAAGCACGTCAAAGGCGAGAAGCTGCTGTTTCAGATTCTGACAAGGTTCTGTTAGCCCTAACGGAAGGTAGAACATAAACAGAGTCTGAACACAAATCTGTCCCCAAGCCTGATTCTGAGATGGGAGACAGACAGGAAGAAAGAAGAGACGAGCGACAAGAGGAAGCTCCTGCGGCTGAACTAACTCTGAAGGAACTAAGCAACCACGACACTGAGGATGATCCTTCAGCAATTGTAATGCCTGATGTCACGGGCCACTTCCAACTCAAATCTAGTTAGCTGAGTATGCTACCAAGGTACCATGGTAGGCCAGGAGAGGATCCCCATAGCTTTTTGCGTGAGTACGTTAAGGGGTGCAAGGTGGGTAAGTTACCAGCATGAGCCACTGTGGAGCAGCTCTGACTCGTGGCATTCCCTTTTGTCCTGACAGGCGAAGCCAACATGTGGTTCTCTTCCCTAGAGTCGAACTCCATCACTACATGGGGGGAGATGAAGGAGGCTTTCCTTAAAAATTACTTCCCAGCCACGAAGACTAATGCAGTGAAGAAGGAGATAAGTGGGATTCAACAAGATTATGATGAGTCCCTCCGTACCTATTGGCTCAGATTTAAGCGATTGTACGATAGTTGCCCAAACCATAGGTACTCGGATAGGGAGTTGCTGCAGTTCTTCTACCATGGAATGACGGAAGCCGAGAGGATGCATATGGATTCCGCCAGTGGTGGTGCATTTCTGAATAATACTGCCACATCTGTTCATAAAATAATAAAGGAGACACTGGAAGCACGTAATGACTTTGCTGAACCCAGTATCCGTCTTGCCAAGCGGATCGCCGAAGTGCGCATTATTGATGATGTGGGACCCCGTGAGCAGGATGACATAACACAGAACAACTCCCAGCTGGTAGCCGAAATGAGAAAGATGACTAAGATGATGACTAAAATAGTAGCTGGGACGAATAAGGTGCAGACAGAGGAAGTTTGTGGAATCTGCAGAAATATGAGACATCTTACCCATAAGTGTAACCTTGCACCCACTGACCCCCTGGCCCAAGCAAATGCTGCTGCGAACTGGAATGGTCCACATCAGAGAAGGGACCCTTACTCCAACACATACAATCAAGGGTAGAGAGATCATTATAGTTTCAGATGGACTGAACCAGGTAGCCAAGATCAAAGTCAGCAGCCCCAGTATCAGGGTAACCAGAACTAGTACCAAAATCAGCATCAGACAGATGGACTGAACCAGGTAGCCAGGATTAAAGTCAGCAGCCCCAGTATCAGGGTAACCAGAACCAGTACCAAAATCAGCATCAGAATCAGACATACTGACCACCTTAGCATAGAGGGTTCCAGCAGGGCCATAATTCATACCAACCACAACGAAATGGTAAAGATTCTAGTGATGTATTTGGATCTCTAATTGATCAACAAAAGGAGCAGAAGGCCAGTATTGATAGTCTGGCAAATATGGTGTCCCAATTGGCTGCTTCACTCAAAGAATTAAAGGGGGACCAAGGAAGACTGCCCTCACAGGTCCAAATACAGCAGAAAGAGAATGTCAGTGCGATAACTCTGAGATATGGGAAGGTTCTACAGCCAGAAGTGCAAAAGAATTCTACTCTGAGGTCCCGTTTGCCCAAACGGGCCATCGACCCTGAACCTGAAAGTGTGGAAACAGAGCTAGAGGGTACTGTAAAAACAGGGGAATCAGAGAGACCTGAACCCTTTTTAAGTCTGAAAGGTGGGAACCCTTATGAAGAACCTCCTTTACCAAATAGATTGATTAGTAGGAACAAAGTGAAGGCGAAATCTGAGCAAGGCGAAGAAAATTCCAGGGAATATATCAAGTTACCGTAGCCAGAAGAGCAAGAGAGTTCTACTCCGAGGTCCCATTTGCCCAAACAGGCCATCAACCTTGAACCTGAAATTGTAGAAACAGAGCCAGCGGGTACTCTAAAAACAGGGAAAATAGAGAGACCTGAAGTTTTTTTAAGCTTAAAAGGTGGAAACCCTTATGAAGATCCACATTTTCCAAACCGACTGATCGGGAAGGCGAAAAAACCAAAAGAGGATCCTGTGGATTATTTGGCAGCTTTTGAGAAAATGGAAGTAAATATTCCTTTCCTTAAGGCAATAAAGATCCCCCCCAATTGGGAAGTTCTTGAAAGAATTTATGGCTGGGAAGCAAAGGGGAGCACGCAAGGTAATCGTGGGCGAGAACGTGTCTGCCGTAATTCAAAAGAAATTGCCACCTAAGTGCAAGGACCCAGGTATGTTTTCTTTACCTTGTGTAATTGGAGATAAACAGATTAAGCATGCTATGTGTGATTTAGGTGCTTCAATTAATGTAATGCCTCTTTCTGTGTATCAAACTTTGACTGGTGTTGAATTAGTAGACACAAGTGTTATAATTCAATTAGCTGATAAATCATGTGTATATCCTGTGGGTCTTTTGGAAAATGTGTTGGTAAGAGTTCATTCTTTTGTATACCCTGCTGATTTTTATGTAGTTAAGATGAGTAGTGATCCGTCAAAAAAGTTAGCCGGAGTCTTGTTAGGCCGTTCTTTCTTGAAAACATCTAGAGCCCTAATTGATGTGTACAATGGATCTATTTGCTTGGACTACTGTGGTGAAAAGGTCACATTTAGTATGGATGATGCCATAAAAAGTTCAATGCCTATGGAAAATGTTTATAGTGTTGATATGATTGACCCTTGTGTCCAAGAGCATCTTGAGACTGATTTTTTGCAGGAAGTGAGTCAAAATTCAAGGACTACCATCTGTTTGCCCACACGGACCCCCGCTGATAAACTGCTTCTATCATTAGTTTTGGCTTCAGAGCCTGAATTAAAACCACTTCCATGCTATGGTACGAAGAATGACCTGAAATCTGCCAATGTGATACTGGCCAGCAGATCAGTCAAGGAAAAAGAGGTGGGTTTGCGAATTTTGAGATCAAGGGTCTACCTGGTGAGAAGAAGAAGAAGGTAAGACCACTAGATGTAGTGTTCGTATGTTCAACTGGAGCTGTGCAAGTTCAAAATCCCAAGATTGGAAAGAAATTTACAGTCAACAGGAAACATCTTAAACTTTTCTGTGGTGCTACCCAGGTCCAAACAGTGGAAGAAATTCTATTGTTATGTTGTCCGAATCATTGATGGAGACATACTGCGTTTGGCTAAAGACGTAAAAGAAATGCGCTAGTGGGAGGCAACCCACAGTTTTTCGCTTTTTGTTATTTCTATTTTTTGCATTTAATTATTTATTTATTTATTTATTTATTTTAAAAAAAAAGAAAAAAAGAAAAAAAAAGAGAGCATTTATTTTTGTTAAAGTTAATGGTTTAATTAATTGAACTGTTTCTACAGCTCAGGGGAAGTTTAAAGGCCAACAAGGAGTAGGGACCAAGGCTGCCAAATCCGCACTTAGGAAATTGTAGGCAACAAGTGCCACAATCAAACAAAGGAAGTACCGGCACGCAAATTTCAGGTGGGGTTATTTTTACTACTTCACAAAAAAAGAGAGACCATTCAGAAAAAAGTGCCACTCTATTGCCCTAATTTTTTTCCCCAAATTTTATTTGCTTTTCCCACTCTTTCCTCTTCTCCTACCCGATGCCATCATCTTCCTCACTTCACCTTCACCACCAAATCACCACCTTCTCTCCACCCCACCGGCCACTGGATCCAAAGCCACCACCACCGAAGCATCTCTATAGCCGGCGACCACCATTCGGAATCCGCCACTGCTGCCGCGTCTCACGCTCGACCGCCGCCAGTCGCCGTCCAGTCACGGCCATTGATGAAGAATCCGAATCCCGCCTCTGATGCAGTAGGCATCGCCATGTTTCCCCAGTAAGTCTTTCTCTAGTATCCTTTTTTGTTTTGTTTCATGTGTTGTTTCCTGTTTTTTGTTTTGTGCTATTTTTATTTATTTTTTTTTTTTCCAGTCAGTTGTAGCATGGCTCCTATGGTCTCACTTTAATTTTAATATATGCTTGAGGGCAAGCATTATTTTAAGTGTGAGGATGTTTTGAGAGTTTTTCCTGTGTCTTGTTTGTCTTTGGAGCCATGTTATGTCAAGTGTGTGTATGTGAAGTTCAGGATTCTGCCCAAAATCTGAATGTTAATCTGAAATAAGCAACATAGATATCCAGTTAATCAATTACTATGCTTACTCTTGTGGATATGGTTTGAGAAAGATCAGTTATTTTAATACAAGTTATGCATGAATTTCCTTTTCTATAGCCTACTAAATAATTCTGAGCCGCACTGGATGTTTTGCATGAGAATCTCTTTGGTTTGCCTGCTTGACTGTCAAAATGGTTTATTGAGTAATGCATGGTTGGATGATAGGGGACCTTTTCTAGGATAAACCTTTTTTTTGGCTTGAGTTTCTGAACCTTCCCACATAGAAAAATAACCCTTAGTCAGCAAGTTGAAGCCTTAACCTTCCAATTCTGAGTCAGTAAAAGTTAGCCAAGGCCTGTTTTGAGTAAATCCTTTCTTACCCTTGGTATGCATGCTGCATGGTAATTATGTGTTGATGCTGCGACAGAGAAGAAGTCATGAGGTACAATTTGTGGAGTCCAGTTCTGTTTCTTTTTGTATCTGCTGAAATTAAATGAAAAATCAGTTCTGCTGTGGTAAGAAAATGAGTCCACATTTGAGAAAGAAAAGAAAAAAGAGATGATGAAATAAAGAATAAGAGCTGGTTATGTTTTGAATACGTTTGCAGAATAAGTTTAAAGGACTAGACAAAGAGGTTGTGTGCTAAATTGTCAATCGAAGTGCTGGAAAATTTTTGGTAATTGACACTGCTTGAATAATTAAAGAAAGAGCTGAATGTTGTGGCTCTAAATCAGGAGAAGCACAAAGTAGTGTTAGTTGTCCGGATAAAGAAAGGAGCAGCAGGTTCTATATGCATGCACACTATTTGTTGAATTCTGCAGGAGACCTAGAACCCCATAGGGCTCGACCAAATAAATAAAAATCCCTTGGCCCCATTGCGTCCCTGTGAATAAAATATTGTTCTTAACATCTGTGCATTACTCAATCTTTACTGTGGAGATGGTTAGTTATCAAGCTTTTGAGTTTTGACTAGACTAGGGATGAATCACTTGTCCAAATTTTGTGAATTGTGAGCTGTGTGTTTTACTACCCATAAGAGTGCCTGCTTGGGAATTTGTGCATAAACTGTGTTAAATTGACTGGGTATGGTTTGTTTGGTGGAATGGTAGAGTTTGCATAGTCTATGATTAAAAAGTGAATCTTGTGGTGCAAGTACAATTGACATAAGGAATTTGGGCAGAGTAATCCTGTGTTTATGTGGTGTCATTGTGTCGTGTGAGTCATGTTTAGGGTGTTGAGTTTGTTCAAATACTCCTTGTTTGTTTTTTTTATCATGTTTCTTTTGGGTCTGTTCAAGTTTTGTGTCTTTTCTGTTCTTGTGTTTGTGTCTTTGTGTTTTTGTTACGTAAAAAAGGGAAAGAAAAGAGGACTGAGTTTAATTCTTCACTTCACGCTTGAGGACAAGCGTCATTCAAGTGTGGGGATATTTGATAGGTGTCCTTTAGCTACTGAATTTTAGAGTATATTTGTGACAAATTTCACGGGTATGTGCCAGTTTTTATAAGATAAATGCAGGTTTTAGGAAGAAGAACAATTAGAGGAAGGAAGATGCAAAAGAGGATGAAAAGGGCTCATATGCCCAAAGAAGCAATGAATGGAGGCATTATTCATGTTCATGCATGCAAGAGGAACGAGTGGACCAAAGTTGAAGGAGCCCAAATGCAATGAGCAGTCCAGCCCAAAGAAGAGAAGGAAAGCCCAAGGCAAATTGCCTAATTAAATTGATTAACCGCAGGAAGCAAGTAGAGTGGAATTTGGATTCCAATTTTGTCCACAAGTGGTGCGCAGGAAAGAAGAGCTGTCATTACATTAATCCTTCTTGGATGTGGATATTGTTTTAGTAGTTTCCCACTTGGAATTTTGTTTTAGTAATTTCCTGATTGGATTAGTATCTTATTTTCTACTCCCCATTCTACACCTATTTATAGGGATGGAAGGGAGAGGAGAAAGAGACGTTTTTTCAGTATAATTTTATCTTATATTTTCGTAGCTAGTTCAGAGCAAGTAGCAGTAGTTTTCTATTTTCTGCGATTTGAGGATTTCTGTCCAGGAGAGGTTCCGTTAGCCCTAACGGGCGGTAGCTTACTCAGGGGATTATTTTTATATCGTAATTCAAGTATTTATTTCTTATTTATTTTATTCTTTTTGATTATTTTCAGTATGAATCGTAAAATAATTATGTGCATAGTTAGTTTAAATATGAGTAGCTAAATTATACATTCCAGCATAATGTAATAGCAATTAATCCGGGCATGTTATGAAACCGAATTGCTATTAACTTAAATTGCATGTGTTCCTTTTTATTCTCTGCTCATAACTTTGATTACTGATATTTAATTGAGATTGATTACCTTAGTTAAAATAGGTAGAGCCAATTAATTCCCAGTTAAATAACATAATATTTATTGGGCAAGATTAATTAGTGGTAAAGTTACCTTCAGGTAATAGAGAAGAAGGAGTTAGTAATTCTTAGATGTTAATTCAATAAGAATAACTAAAATTGGGTTTCCCTAAATCTTAAGGCTGTTAACTTGGTTAATAGGTGTCGATGCCTTACGGCCTGTTCCTTGTTAATTAGAGTAGCAATTATGTCTGTGCGGATTCACGGTAATTGTCGATAAAGTAAGGGGAGATTGAGTTATGTCTGTGCGGATTCACGAAAATCTATAACTGGTTGATGACATGCTATTTAATATATTATTGAGTTGATGATTAACATGCACGTGATTATTGTGATTTACAATTTGCTAGAATACTTTATTACAGTGATTAAACTCTAGTTCTTGATTTAAGTTGTTACTTAGTTTTCACTAATCTTTTACAAAGTCTCTCTGAGCAACAAAGGTGGTTGCAAACCAAATTGTTTGGAATAAATAGGTTTTTGTGATTTTAAGTACTCCGTTCCCTGTGGGATCGACCCTGTTATCATTGTACTACTTATAGCTATTTGTTGCAGGTTTATACAGTACTTTTACTGTATTTGATAGGGCTAACGACGGTCCCATCAATCATCATCCTCTTTCTCAAAAATTGTTGGAGAAGAAGAAAGTGTAGATCATATGGCTTCATATCATCAGAATAATCACAAAGAGGTAATAATCCTCCGTGAAGGAAAAGATTTGCAATGGGTCAATGATCCATGGATGCTAATGCAGAGATATTTGGATAGTTCATCATATGCTGAACTGGCTTACAAGCCTAGATCTTACTTCGAAAATATTTTGAAGTCTTCAGAAAATTGTGAAATAACACATTTTACAGGTACTGGTAGCTCCCAGAATGTTTATAACTTCAGCAAAATAATTATTAAGCAGATCATATCCGCTGAAGAGTGGGGTTTATCAACCATGAAGGATAGAGAATATCTCCATTCTGAACAAAAGGTTTTGATCAAATTCAAATTTTGGGATTATATCGAATCCCTTACTAAAGTATTTCTTTACGAAAATCCAAGGAGGAAGCATTCTTGGTTTATAAAGATAAGTTATCTTTATAAACCAAGAATGCTTCCTCCTTGGATTTTCGTAAAGAAATACTTTAGTAAGGGATTCGATATAATCCCAAAATTTGAATTTGATCAAAACCTTTTGTTCAGAATGGAGATATTCTCTATCCTTCATGGTTGATAAACCCCACTCTTCAGCGGATATGATCTGCTTAATAATTATTTTGCTGAAGTTATAAACATTCTGGGAGCTACCAGCACCTGTAAAATGTGTTATTTCACAATTTTCTGAAGACTTCAATATATTTTCGAAGTAAGATCTAGGCTTGTAAGCCAGTTTAGCATATGATGAACTATCCAAATATCTCTGCATTAGCATCTATGGATCATTGACCCATAGCAAATCTTTTCCTTCAAGGAGGATTATTACCTCTTTGTGATTATTCTGATGATATGAAGCCATATGATCTACGCTTTCTTCTTCTCCAACAATTTTTGTGAAAGAGGATGATGATGAAGCAGTATTACCTTGCTTTTGTGATATAAACTCCATAAATTCATCATACAATGGATCTTCAGGAGACATACTCCTTCTAGCAGAAATATTTTCTGCTACAAGCCTTCTTCCGCCATGCTGGGTGAGGATATTTCCTCGTCCTCCACGACCTCGGTAAGGGCCAGAGGCCCTACCCCTGAGGAGCATCAACCTGCAATCATAAAAATTATGATCAGCCATTATTCAAAAATTCTCTAATTAAGAAATCTGGAAGACTATTGTCTTCACCCTTTTTATATTGAATATCAAAATCAAATGGGGCTAAATGAGCCTGCCATCTAGCAAACATTTGCTTAGAAACATCATGCTTAAAATCTTTATTGAACATAAATTTTGCAGATTTGCAATCAGTTCTTATGATAAACTTTTGATTATATATATCATCTTGAAATTTTAACACACATTTAACAATAGCTAAGATTTCTTTAGCTACGGTAGCATAATTTTTCTGACTATCAGACCATTTGCCTGAATGATATCTAACAAGAAATTCTTGTTTACCATTTTTAGATTTTTCTTTTAGAATTCCACCATAACTTATATCTGAAGCATCTGTTTCTATTATCTTCTCCAAATTAGGATTTGCAATCATTAAACAAGGTAGTGATTTTACTTTAGACTTAATTCGTCTAACTGCCTCAGTATGACTTTCAGACCATGGCTTAGGATTTTTCTTTAATCTATCATAAAGAATTGCAGTATCTTCATTGAGATTTTTATAATAGGAAGAAATATAATTTAGGCTTACTAAAAATCTTTGCAATTGAGTTTTATCAAGAATTTCATCTGGAAATTTTGAAGCAAAATCTATACTTCTATTAATAGGAATAATATTTTCTTTTTCAATATTATGACCCAAAAATATTATTTTTGTTTGGAACAAACTCATTTTTGATTTAGATATAACTAAACCATTTTGAATAATCAATTTCTTGAAAATTTCCAAGTGTTTAAAATGAGTTTCAATATCTTTAGAAAATACTAGAATATCATCAATATAAAAAATAATAAATTCACTATAAGGAATAAAAATATCATTCATTATCTGTTGAAATTCTGAAGGAGCATTCTTCAAACCAAAAGGCATAACTTTCCATTCATAATGTCCTATTGGGACTGTAAAAGCTGTTTTATATTAATCTTTACTATTAATTTGTATTTGCCAATATCTTGATTTTAAATCAAACTTTGAAAATATTATTGAATCATATAATCTATCCAATAAATCCTTTTTATTAGGAATAGGATGTCTAATCCATTTTAAAACTTTATTAAGAGGTTTATAATTTATTACCATCCTGGGTATACCTCTTTGAATTTCACTATGTTTATTAACATAAAATGCAGGACATAACCACGGAGAGTTTGAAGGTTGTATTAATTCTTTTTGTAAAAGAGATTGTATTTCTTTTTGACATAATTCTAAATATTCAGAATTCATTTGACATGGCCTAGCTTTTGTCGAAATTTTCTTTTTATCAAGATCATCTTCATATGGAAGACTAACAATATGCGTTTTTCTATCCTAAAAAGCATTTAGATGTTCATTACAAATTTCTAACGAAAATTTATTGATTATAATTTTAATCTTATCCTGTAATTTAGGATTTTGAAGCTTTTCTTCAATTGTCAAAATATTTATTTCATATTTTAAAAACATTAATTGTTTCTTTTTCCTCAGAATATTTTCTTTTATAGTATTTAATACCTTTGAAAATGGTTCCATTATAAATTGGAAATTTATTTGATTATTTTCATAAGTCCCTTTTAATCCTTTGGAATCAATATGATAAATAGGATATAATTTTTTCAAAAAATGTGTTCCAAGTATAACTTGATTTGTAATGTTTTTAACTAATAAAAAACTTTCTGGAATACAAACTTTATTTTTGCAAATATATGCCTTGGGGAGTTTAAACTGAATATCTAAATTTTCTCCTCCAGCATGTCTTAGACTATAAGTAATTTTTTGAAAATACTTAGTAGGTATTATACCTTCTTGTATTACACTGATATCTGCACCACTATCAATTAATGCAGTTAATTCAATTTGAAAATTATTATCAATCAAAAGCAAAATTTTTGTGTACCACTTTTGAGTAGTAATAATATCTAAAGAACTTAAAAATTGTTCTTCACCATTTGGTGATTTTTCTTGAAAAGTAATTATTTCTTTTCCTTTTCCTGTCATTTCTAATTTAGAAATTCTTTCCTCAAAATCAATATTTTCTCTTTTAAGAAATTGAATTTCCTTTTGAAGGATTTTGCAAAATGACCTATTTTCCCACATTTATAACATTTTATATTTTTTGTATCTTTTTTTCTAGCTATTCTAGCATTTTTTCTTTCTAATGTTTCTTCTTTTTTCTTTTCTCTTTTATTTTTAGAATATTTTCTTTTTCTGAAAATTTTTTCAGGTTTTTCTATCCTATGAGGCTTTTATTTTGAAATGGAATTTCCATTCCAAATTGACTACAGAAATGTCCTAATTGACTTCTTTCTGTTAATCTTTGACTCTTTATTTGTTGACTCAATTTTATTTCATTGCATAATGATAAACCTTCTTGAATGCAAGTTGCGATAAGTCGACCATAAGTATATTCATTATATGGGATAGTTTTTCTATCCTTTCCCAAAGTTTTTCTTACCCTTTCAGCAAATAAGCTGGGAAGACCATCTATGAACTTAGACTTCCAATGACTACTATTACTTTCAGGCAATTCCATGACTCTATTAAGGAATGCATCTTTATACCATCTAAATTCATAAAGTGTTTTACACCTAAGATTCTGTAATAAAGTATGGATATTTTCACTATTATCTGAAATCTACCCGTAAAATGTTCAAGTATCGTAACTATTAGTGTATAAACAGAATTTTCAACCAATTGGTCATCTTCATGTTTAACAGTTCTATAAACTTCTTCTTTAGCTATTGGAGATAAATAATCATCCCACCAACCTTTTAATTGGCTCGTAAAACCTGCAATTATCATTTTTGTAATATTACTATCAGAGTTACCATTACTCTTACAAATAGTACTATACATTAACATTCTATGAACAATATTATAAATTTGTTTTTCTGTATAACCATCTATATTCCATTCATAAATATTTTTACTACTATAACTATTATTATTAATATATTCTTGTTCCTCATGAAGAACATCCATCGGAGATGGCCTATTATAATAATTTATTCTTTGAGTTGGCCTATCAGCATATCTATACATTTCTCCTATTTTATTTATCTCGTCTTTTATTACCTTTTTATATTCTGGATTATTTTCTATTTCATTTGAAAATTCTTCTTCAATTGTAGTTATATTTAACCCTTTGAATTTTTCATTTATTAATTTTTCTAATTATGGAGAAATAGTTTTAAACTTAAAATTTTTTATTTCAGGTGGAGGCTGAAGACTAGGAGTAGCAAGAACACCTGTATTATCTTTAATATTACTAGTGCTAGGAATATTACTAGTACGAACCTCTGTATTTTTTTCTATTATTTTATCTAATCTATCATGTAAAGAGAGAATTTGTTCTCCTAATACTATTAAATATACATTTGTATAATTTTGTTGTTCAATAATTTTATTGATATTTTTGACTGTTATTGTCAAAGTATCTTCTTCCAATAATTTTGAAAAAACAATAAAATTCATAAAAATTTTATCTTTTATTATACTAAAAGACCCTTGAGGAGGAAATTGAGTTTTCAAGATATTACCATTTGGTAATCTATATTCTCTTTCTATTACCGAGATGCATGGTTCAACATAATTATGAATAAACCATGGAACAAATGGAAATAAAATACTTTTTTCTCCTAAGATTTTATAAAATTCATCTTGCAGATTATTTCTTTCATCTAGAGAAAAAGATTGAAAAAACCATTTTCTAAATACTTCCCATCTAGGTAATAAGAATTCATTTCTTATTTTTTCTCTAGCTTTAGATCCTTTACTAAAATCTATCTTTGGTTTATTATTCATATTGAAAAATTCATTTCTGATTCGGTTATTTCCGGCTCTTTTCTATCAGAAATATCATGAACAATATTATTCTTTTTCTTATATAATAAATCAACATGAGGATTTTTCTCCTCACTTACAAGAATATGATCATCCGCAAAATTTCTAGGAGGAATATAATCAGCAATATAATTTTTAACAGGATGATATGAACTAGAAGGATCATGACAGTTTATTCCATCACGTAATAATTCTTCAGATATTAAAGTATTATAATGGGTTATTCATCACTTGAATTTAAATGACTATTATTTAAGGCAGTATGAAAGGAAGTACTATGGCGATTATTTTTACCACTTGAATTTAAAGAATGTAAAGATAAGTTAGGATGATGTTTATTCACATCACCAATGTGAGAAGCAGAATGTCGACGAGACATTTGAATATTATCATTAAAAGGGGAAATAAATGATCTTACAGAAGAAGATCTGGATATTCCATGAGTATTACTCATCTGTACATAAACATCTCCATCTGGAGTCTGAATTATATTAGAAATCTGATGTTCATTTCTTGGTGCAATTTGAGCAACCTTTGTCATCTTCCAATGTTGAGGAATAGGAATTTCATCCCATTTAATTGTTCTTCTTATCGTTATATTTGACTTATCAAAATTCGATTCAATTATAATTGTTTCATTCAAATTTTTATTTTTTTCTTCCACTTTATAACATGGATTTAAAGTGTATAACGGCTTATAATAAATTCTATAACAAATACACATAATTTCTGTGCCAGGTTCATAATCATAACCTTCAGTTTTGATATTCAAAGTTAAAGCCTTATAAATATTTTTATCAGTTAAAGATAATTGAAAATTTGGATGAATATTAAAATATACTGGACCATGTGCCCGACTGGACTATATAACTCCAATTATGGATTTTCTCCATTCTTTATTTCTATCATCTCTTAAAGTTGCTATGAAACTTTCTGGTAAATTATCCAAAGTTAAATGTTTAAAAGCAATTTGCACTAAACCAATATGTAAAAACTTATGAGTAAATCGATATAAATCTAAATCTTCTTCATTAAGAAGAGTTATAGTTGTATCAACATCTTGAATAGGTAGGGATTGTTCAGTTGTTTTACAAATCTGTTTCAATCCAATTTTATTAAAAAATCTTTGATGATAAATCAATTTTGGTTCCACATAGGGAATCGTCCATTTGGATAATAAATCTAAATCTGAGGGTATATCTACCTCAGTTTTCATTTTATTCTTAATATTATCTTTTTTCTGAAATATCTTCAGTTTTTCCATACTAAAAGAAGTGTTAAACCAAGAAACCAGTTATCATCTTTAACCATAATGACTCTGATACCATAAGGGGAGAATCAATCCAACGATTCAAAGATTAATCAAAGAAGCATAAGGAATTTATTACACTGATTACAAACTGTCAATCTGATAAATTGTCTAAAGAAGATAAAAATGGGTAAAAACGCCCTTTCAACGCCTAACCACAGATAACAACGGGCTCGACCCTCATCATCCTTTAAACAATAAACATATGCATGTTTGCATTCAACAACCCATACTTTCTTTAATTAATCATAAAACAAAAGAATGATTCAGACATATAGAATCATCAACATTACAGGAAAAAATGATAACTAAATTTCATGATTTAACACTATGTATTTAGCCTGCCATTAGGCTAAATATAACTAAAAATAAAAATATTAAAAACAGAAATAAGACTTACACTTAAATTGTCTTCAATTCTTCAATTTGAAGAGGAATGAGGTTGTATATTAAATTAGGAAATTTAAAGATTACAGGAGAGGGATGGAAGATTTACCGGAGAGGGAAGAGAGGAGAGGGAAAGAAATTCTCGGGATTCCGAGTTCTGCCTCTTCACACTAAACTAGCACAAATTTATAGGCAGACCCTGCCTTTTACTATTACGGATTTGAAATTTTAAATTTTAAATCCGCTACAGTGATTTCGGATTCCAAACTATTAGTTATGAAGTTCGCTACAATATTGTTGTCGGTGGAGTCCGCAACCGCCTATGTTAATTATTTTTGGGGCTTTTATCGGTAGAACCGGTTACTGAGCTTTTTATTGCCAACAGCATCTCATCAATGTCGATGTCGACTTCTTCATCTTCTTCTTGGGATTCTCCTGCAAGACAGTGGCCTTGGCTTGACATTGAAACCTCCGATTTTGAATCTTCCAGGTTTTGGGCTAAATCCTTCTTTAAAAGATCCATATAAGAAGCTATTATTTCTTCCCGGGAAACAATACCCTTCTGTCTTTGAAGCATCCTATGAATTTGCTGGAAGGGACTAGTTTCATCCCTTGGAGATATCTCTTTCTTCTGCTGGTATTCCTGCAGCTTCATCTTAATTTGATCAATTAATTCCTGACCTTGCATTGCTCCAGTAGCATCTGTCTTAATTAATTTGTCCTAGAACTTGGTATAACCAACTCTTTTTAAACATGGGATCTTTTCTGGAGTATAACCCACTTCTGGAACCCATTTCCAGATCCAAGGAATTGAAAATTCAATAAAGAAATACATTGGAGCGATATTATCGTTCCAAGGATGATTATTATCCAAATTCATAATTTTAGGTGAAATTTTCACCCAATCAGCATATAAAGCTTTGAAGGGCTTAGGTAGTACCTGGACTGATGGACCAAAATTAAGCCACCATTTAACAAACCAATTTGGTATTTGCCTATTATAAACATCAGCACAAATCTTTATAATCCAAGAGTGCTTCCTCCTTGGATTTTCATAAAGGAATACTTTAGTAAGGGATTCAATATAATCCCAAAATTTGAATTTGATCAAAACCTTTTGTTCAGGATGGAGATATTCTCTATCCTTCATGGTTGATAAACCCCATTTATTCAGCGGATATGATCTGCTTAATAATTATTTTGCTGAAGTTATAAACATTCTGGGAGTTACCAGCACCTATAAAATGTGTTATTTCACAATTTCCTGAATACTTCAAAATATTTTCGAAGTAAGATCTAGGCTTATAAGCCAGTTCAGCATATGATGAACTATCCAAATATCTCTGCATTAGCATCCATGGATCATTGACCCATTGCAAATCTTTTCCTTCAAGGAGGATTATTACCTCTTTGTGATTATTCTGATGATATGAAGCCATATGATCTTCGCTTTCTTCTTCTCCAACAATTTTTGAGAAAGAGGATGATGATGAAGCAGTATTACCTCGCTTTTGTGATATAAACTCCATAAATTCATCATACAATGGATCTTCAGGAGACATACTCCTTCTAGCAAAAATATTTTCTGCTACAAGACTTCTTCCGCCATGCTGGGTGAGGATATTTCCTCGTCCTCCACGACCTCGGTAAGGGCCAGAGGCCCTACTATTATTATTATTTATTATTACTATTATTATTATTTCTACTATTATTATTATTACTATTATTATTAGTATAATTATTTATTATTACTATCATTATTATTGTTTATTATTACTGTCATTATTATTATTATTATTATAAGAGTACTGTGAAGGCTAAAGTGGGAAGAAAAAAAATTATCCGGGAATGGACATCCAAACCCAAGGGGGGGGGGGGGGGGGGGGTGTTCACCATTGCCAAATTTTTGGATTTGGATTCCATTCCTTCTTTGCCAAATCCACCAACCAAACACCCACTTTTCATTCCCATTCCCCACCCCCAAACCCTCCAACCAAACGCCCTCTTACTCAATATATACTTATATCACTATCGGGAACTTGCATTACACTCACACACCAACGTTACACCTGGAAACTTGTACTTCCACACCACATTACATCACGTCGGATACAGATACTTGCACACCACGTTTGGGACTACTTCACCGGGGACTTGTACATCACAAATCAACACATTACCACTAGGGAGTAGCCCATAAAATCATGACAAGAGTTTACTTTAAAGTTTGCAAATATTGTCATATGTGTAATTCAAACCCTTGACCTCATTGTCTGTGCACAAGTTTTTTACCATTGAGTTAGGGATGATTCACAAATAGAAAATAATTTTTTTATGTGCAATAATTTTGTAAATAAGCGATAGTTCATCCTTATAGTCAATATTTTTTTTTTAAACTATATATATATTTTTTAAAACATGAAATATATCAACAACTAAACTTCATAAATACAATAATATAAATCATATGTTCTACATAAAATAATATACAAAATAACTAATACATTAGAAGTTACGATACTTCTTTTAATATTATTTCAAGGAACACAAAATATTTCAGCAGCTAAACTCCAGATATCATATTGATGCTATAAACGATATGCGATATATCAGAAATTATTAGCGATATGCAATACTTCATACTTCATAGTATACATCTCATCATTCATTTTATGACTAAATTTAATGCTTGCGTTTTAATAATAAAAAAAATGTTAAAAAAATATATCAAACGGGAAAACCATCGCATAGAAAGTTTTGCCCGAGACAAACAGACCAATAATTATCATTTGTATTGAATAAAAATATATGTGCCAAATTTAACGATTGTAATATTGGGTTAGATTGTCATTCGATAGTATATTGCAGTCACTCTACGTTTATAACCGAGAGCCTATAGAGGTTTGAATGATACTAATTAAGCCTCTATCTTATTAAAAAAATATATAAAAAATAGTGCCTCAACCCTGCCATGTTTTCTGTTCTCCTCTTTTTATTTTATTTTATTTTTTCTTTTTTTCCTTTAGGAATCTAAAGGACCTTATTCTGCAGAGGATAAAGACAAAATTGTCACAACTATTATGAGCTTTTTGTAACTTGTGATAGGTAATATTTGCAATGTTATTTTATTGATGGGCGAAATTAAATTTTTGTTGCCGTACTTTCTAAAGTTCAATTTTTATTCACGTTATTAACAAAATATTAGTGGGTAAATTATATTTATCTCCTTTGAAGTTTGTAAAAACTATCAAAATTTCTTCTGAGGTTTCATGAAACTACCGATACCCACCTGGACATTTGACAAAGGCTAGTTCTTTATGATGTTTTAAAACTGGTTTTGAAAACATGCTTTTGAAAAATAATTTTTTAATGTAAAAAGTGTATTAAAAATGTAAAAAAGTATAACTGAAAAGTAAAAAATTGTATTTAAAATGATAAAAAAAATAATTATAATATATTAAATTTACTGTAGAAATCAAAAACAAAATAAAAACCAAAACAAAAAGAACAAGCTCAAAAACTTGCATTCAATCTACCAAATGGTTCAGCATGCACCACTTTACCTTTAAGAAATATTGCATATCTAATATTTTAAAGGCAAAAATATAACTTGTAGTAGGGGTGAGCAAATATGATACCCGGCCCGACCCGACCCTGAATCGACCCGACCCGTCGGTTTCGGTTCGGGTCGGGATAGACCCGGTTGGGTCGGGCCGGGTCGGGTTCTGGGCCTTTTTTTAAAATTTTTTTTTTTTACCCCCAATGAAAATGTTTCAAAATTATATTATTTTTGTTTAAGATGAGATTTGAACACATCACCTAAGTTCAATAATTATATTTATTATATTATATGTTTATTTATATATTAATTTCATATATCAATTCTTCATACTATATATATTATAATTATTTTTTTAAAAAACAATATACATTATAATACTATATAAACTAATGGTAAAGGTTACATTTTGTGTTATTTTTCTTTTTACTGTTTGCACATTTATATTACTATTTAAAAAAAATACTGTAATAAAAAAATAATAGAGTATAATTTTACTTATTTAAGATATCAATTTTCAATTGATAAGCATAGTATTTAAATTTGAAATAATGTATAAATTTATGGAATAAAATATTATTTATTTTTTTGTATAAAAATTAATTTTGTTTAGATTGTGAAATACATGTCTGATATAATTTAAATCATTAATATAATTGAAAATTATATTAAATAATTTATAGTTTAATGTTGTATAATATATTAATAAGAAGAAAAAATAACAAAACAAAGAGTTGTTGGAGTGGTTAATCAACTTTCCTTAAAATTGATTTACCAACCTTAGGTTGTGTGTTCGAATCCTGACTTATGCAAATGAGCATTATAATTTTACATGATTTAAATTTAGAAAACCCAAAATTGGATGGAGAACTGAACCGAACCCGCAGGTTCGACCCTGAACCGACCCAAAAAAAATTCGACCCGCGATCGGACCAGCAATTATAAAAAAAAAATTTGAGAAGGAACCGACCCTACCCACGGGTTTGACCTGGAACCGAACCGGAAGAAACCCAACCCGGGGGTCGGGTTTTTTCGGGTCGATTCTGGGTCAAACCCGCTGGTCGACCCGACCCGCGGATTTTTTGACCACCCCCAACTTGTAGAACTGCCATACAGTCTGACATGAGACTGTTTTGCTTAATTACAAAAAAAAAAAAAAATGTCGAGTTTTGAGTTCAATTTTTTGATTCACAAAGGAGTAAATGTAATTTTACGAAACCAGAAAGAGATATTTGTTATATTATTTCCCTGTCCAGGATGGTGTTAATAGTTTTATTAGCTCATGAGGGTATTGATAGTCTTCGTAAACCTCGAGAGAAGTAAATGTAAGTTACCCAATATTAATGTAGGTCACCAAACATTTTAAGTCACTCCATCAAACCATTCCGTTAGTGATTCAGGAGAACCGTATTTTTTAAGGGTATTTCATCCCAACCATAAAAAAAAAACTTCTAAGAATGATTGCTTGTCATAAATGGAATTTGTCACTAAAAGTAGTGATTATAAAGTTTCATTTTTTTTCGTAACAGTTATTGATTGTCACTAAAGGAAGTGAAAAAAAGTCCAGCCTAGCGTCCATTTTTTCTTTATCAATTAATTATTCTATATATTTCTTCTTCTTTTTTTCCCGTTTCTCAGTCCTCTTATCAATTATTCCTTTTCCCAATTTTCATTTCTTCCATTCAACTGCTTAATTTATAAGGAAAGATAATTATTGATAAACACAATTTATTTCTAAATTATAAACAAGGGACGTGATGAGCATGGCGACCAATGAATTAGGATTCTAATATATAGATGATGGTTGACATTAGATAGGAAGAGATAAATGGTTACTAATTATGTAGCAGTTACTTATACTAAAAAGATGTTGAAGAGGGCAAAACTGTACATTCATAATATTAAAAAAAGGTATCCTACGCCTTTAATAATAAATTCATTAAAGTTATACCAGTTTTAATAATTTATATACCTCCCACGTCTTTTATAAAAATTTCCCTACCTATTTTTTTTTTTTACTAAATATAAATATTTGACCACTTCAATTTTTAGCATTTATCTATAATTTTGTGTTTAAAACAAAGGCAATAATATAAGATTAATAGATGATAAGGGACGGCACACTTTGGAAACTACTATATGTAGTAGCAATTTTTCCATATCATAATTTTCGAAGAACAAGGACGAAATTAATTGCTCTATAATCTTGTAATTGGATTTCTTGGTCAATGAATCTTCCATATATCTGAAACAAAGGGTCGAGGATTGCGTGTCCAAAATGGTGAGAAATCATTGATTCTTGGATTGCCCTCACTGACATAGCCACCATTGTTCCGTAGCTTGTACCACCAACAATATTATTTCTTGGCCTCTCTATTTCAAACGCCTCCAGTCTCTCCAATTTCAGATCTGATTCTTTTCTCACCAAATCTTCCAATTCCTCCTTGGATGGTGTATAATAGTGAACATCGTAGGAATCGAATTTTTCCTCCTCAACAATTCCCTGTCGTAAAACAATTTATATATATATATATATATGATACTGCAATTTTAGAACCGCAACTCTTTTAATGTAATTAAAGAAGAACCTTACCTTATGGACCAAAGCGGCAAATGAACGGGACAGAATTTCCCATAAGAAAGAATTCCTTGGATCCAGATGATCTGGACCGTTCCTTCCCAGCAAAATCAGCACCATCCCGCCTCCGCTGAGGAGCTCCTTAGACCTTGAACGCAGGAACAATGAAAAATCTTGCTGGAATTGTTTGGCGTATGCTTGTGCCACCTCAGGAGGGCTCCGTTTAGTTATATAAACACTTCCTTTGTTGATTGATTTCCCATTCTCGTCATAAATTCCTCCAGGAACCTACGTACATACAAATATATAGCTTGATTCATCAGGTCATGAAACCTAAAGATATGGAAATGTTAAAAAAAAATTCTCAAGTTAATTAATTTTACCTGGGATAACCAGTGAAGACTGTAGGAGGAATATGCCAAGTGCAAGCATTGGTCGGGGAAAAGCCTTCCATAAAATGTTCCTGGATAGGCTCCTATGTACACATTCTTCCCAGTCTTCTTCAGGTCGCTGTAGAAACTGGGCAAGGCCTGGAATAATGCATTGAAGTCATTGGTCGGAAGATCGCTGAGGTACACTCTGAATTCAGGAGACCTTTTTCCGGCAATCCCGTCGATTTCGCCCACCATATCTTTGATGTTTGACAGTGTATTAGGCCCTGATGAACAACCCAAGTCAGCAATGCCAAAGCTCTTCGGCGCCGCCTCCCCCGCTGCTGCCGTTGCTAGATAGACTTGCCGGATGGTTTCCAGGGTTAGAAATTTCGCCATGTCGGAGCCCTTCTTCTGCAATTTATAATGTAATTTAATTTAATTAATCATGCATAAAATGGAAATAGAAATGATAGCAAAAAAATTAATTACTTGAATAGAAGAATTTTGGGAGTAGCTGTTCTCGCCAACTCCGCCAGCCATGTGGAAACTTTTCTCAACGTCCATATTCACGCACTACAACTTCCATTTCTTTTCAGTCCTTTTAAAGCCATTGATTCACTCACACTAGCTTGGTATTATTACTCATATAAAATTCACACTCCTCCTTTAACTAATACTCTATATTCATTAAAAGGGTATATCTTTTTCTTCTACCACCTACAGGCTACAGTTGTTTTGGTTATTTTTAATAGATTAATAAATACAACTTCTGATAACATACTGACAAACTAAATATATAAAGGGGTTAGTCCATAATTAATTAAGTCATCATATATACTCTATATTTTAAGTTTCAAGAGGAATCTAAAATACTTTATGCTACCAAAGGTAAAGACAAAGTCGTTGAAATGTAAGGAATCTTGTCGTTGTTAATATTTTGTATTCTATAAAAACCAGATTGTCTTTTATGGGTAGGATTCTTTTGTGTCACATACAATTAATCAATGGTTAGACAATAAATATGTACTCCTAAATCTCACTCTCTCTAGTCCTAAATAAGTGTCTCATTTGAGAAGAAAATTTTTTTGTTAGTAAGTTGTTTACATTCCTAAATGGGAAAAAAATGTAGGATATAAAAACAATATATATCCAAAATAATATTAAAGAGATTAACGCATAGCGAAATAAAACTTCTTTGTAATAACAAACAACAAACAAACTCGCACACACACAATCTGTGTGGCGTACCAAAGCCGAAGCTTGGTCGAGAAACAATCGGAAGGCTATTCAGTTTCTCTTGTATCTTTGTATCTATCTCTGTATTTATCTGTGTGATTACAATGATCACCCAATGCTTCTATTTATAGGCTAAACTATCCCTGAATTCTACCATTAATCTGATTCAGAACTATTTCGTAAAACAACTAGGTTACTCAAAACAAACACTAAACCAAATAGGAAACAGACGGATAATAAATCCTACTACAATTATAATTACCTAATTAATACAAGTTTGGTTTAAATAATATTTTCCAACATAGCCTCCCTTAAACCAAATTTGGATCGAAACATCTCCAATGCCATCACGAGCTTGAATCTCCACCGATATCTCTTTTGCAGTGTAGACAACATGTAAAACTAATTTGCAGTAGTTCTTCAGCTCCACTTTCAATCTCATCATAGATACACCTTTGTATGTGCCATGGATCTTCTGTGAAAACTCCTCTTTAGTGAAGAATTTATTCATATTCACCCATTTCTTCTTCATCCGAGTTCATCTTCTCATCAACCTTGCAATCAACCTTGCAGATGCCAAAAACATTCTCGCAAACTCGAGACATCACATTTAAATAAGATGTGGACACGAACTTGTATTCTGAAAAAGCCTTGTAAAATTTTTCAGTTTGGTCAAAGAACTCACTGATATCTACCCATTCATCTTCAAAACAGAGCTTTCCATCGACATTGCTTATCTCATCAATGCCTTCAGATATAACAATGTCCTTACAAACCCAAGGAGTCAACTTCACTGCAGTTGATCTGCTCTAGTACAACAAAGTTTTCAACACTCCCATGATCACTTTCATCTGCGTGATCATCAATTTCAATATCTCGTTCATGTTCTGTAATACAAATAGTCTCTTCTTCTTTGACCAAATTAACACCTTCATTGCCTTCATCCACATTCTTCTGACCTTCATCTTCATTATTGACACAATCTTGTTCATTGATCCTTTCACTTTCTTGATTCATAATTCTTCAAGCAATTTCTTCGAATACATGCTCTTGTAACTCCTTGATTTCCAACTGCTTGCTATTAATCCTTGTTTCATCAAGGATCAATATACTTAACAATTTTTCATTACACAACTTTGAAATATCTCGTCTCAATTATCAATGCCACAAAGGAATCAAACTTTCTACGCAATGTATTGAGAACATGATTCACAAAAGTTTCTTCGTCGAGAAAACAACTGTTTGATCTCATCTCATCTTTGATTTTCTCCAATCTATTAATTTAATCTTCAATTGACTCACATTTTCTCATCTTGCTATCTCCAAATGTCTTTTTTAATTTTAAGACATTATTTTTCTGAACTCTATCCATTACTCTATAATTTTTTACCAAAATATCTCATGCTTGTTTGGCAGTTTTAGCATGACAAATCTTTCCAGAGATTGAACTATCAACAGATTGACGAATTAGAGATAATGTCAAATGTACATTCTCCTTTGTTTCATTGTCTGCATCGTTTATCGTCTCCTTTTGAATGAATTGTCACAAACCAAATACTCCGAGATGACTATCCATGAGTGTTATCCAAATAGGGTAATTTTGTCTCCCAACTAACTTTCGAATATTGTTAATATAAGTACTCCAATCCATAATTAAAAATTATAATTTCTTTTCTCTCTCTTTTTTTTTTTTTCAATCAAATCAAAGCTGCAAGCTTCTATCCCCACAAAAGAATTAAGCAGAACCGTGAGTTTCAACAAAACCAGATGGAGAGTCCCAAATAAATCGAACCCACGAGATCAAACGTGAAAAACTGTGATCGAACAAAATAAGAATGGTTGCTGCTGCCAAAACCAACTTAATCTTCGAAGCTGATCGCAATTGAATCTACGGACGGAATACGAAGGCCGCAACCACGGTGAACTCAAATCAATTCAATTGAATTTGGGTTCACTGGATCACCATATAATCATGCACAATATTATTTTGATTGCACGCTCACCGATGAAGACCAACAAAGCTTTGTAAATCAATTTAAAACCAACCAATCCAAAGCTCAATTTCTAGGCAGCGATTCAAGATGCAATGCCGATAAACTTTAATCTCACAATAAACAGCCGAAAGGCTTAATTCTCTGTTTTTCTCTTCTGTGCCGAACGCAAAATACGACTGTCTGTGAAAACAAATTTTTTCTAGCTCTGATACCACTTGTAGGATATAAAAACAATATATATCCAACATAATATTAAAGAGATTAACGCACACTAGAATAAAACTTCTTTGTAATAACAAACAATAAACAAACCCGCACGCACACAATCTGTGCGGCGCACTAAAGCCGAAGCTTGGTCAAGAAACAACCGGAAGGCTATTCAATTTTTCCTGTATCTTTGTATCTATCTCTGTATTTATCTCTGTGATTACATGATCACTCAATGCCTCCATTTATAGGCTAAACTATCCCTGAATCCTACTACTAATCTGATTCAGAACTATTTTCTAAAACAATTAGGTTACTCAAAACAAACACTAAACCAAATAGAAAATAGACAAATAATGGATCCTACTACAATTATAATTACCTAATTAATACAAGTTTAGTTTAAATAATATTTTCCAACAAAAAAAGACATTTGGAAAAGTAAGTTGGAAAACTAATAAGGGATTTTTACGTGTTAAATGGCTAAAAGATGGAGACAAAAATACAAAAAATTTCCATATGACGCTTTTGGAGCAACGAGCAAAATCTAGAATTTATAGAATTCGGGCAGACAATGGGCAAGTCCTGACTGGTCCGACAAATACTGGGAGAGAAGGCGTGAAGTTTTATCAAAATCTCTTTGCAGAGAAGACCCCGCGGAAGAACCCAGATGTTCTATCAGATGCTCATGCTAATCAAATGGGTTGCATTCCAATTTTGACTCAAGATGATCGAGCCTCACTTTTTCGCTCAATTTGATAGAGGAGCTAAAACAGGCTATTTGGGATCTAGATCCAAAAGGCACCCCAGGGAGGGATGGATTTTTGGGCTCCTTTTACCATTTTGCACTACAAGAAAAATGAGCATTAGTGACGAAAATTAAAGTCGTCACTATAATTTCGTCAACTGGAGGAGTTTTAGTGACGATAAATAACATTCGTCACTAAGTCCGTCACTAAATGGTTGGCGCCAACCATTCCCGCCTAATTTATGGCATTCAGTGACGAAACTAGTGACGAAAATGAGTTTCGTCACTAGTTTTAAGACATTTAGTGACGAAACTTGTTTTAGTCAGTAAAAACAATATCGTGACCATAACTTGTTGTCACTAAAGCACTGACTTATAATGACCGACATATTGTCGTCAGTAAAAGTATGTTGGGTTCCTAAAAAAGTAAAACAATTAAATTGTTGGTAGAGAGATTCAAAACCAAGTATTCTACTAGTATTACATAGAGCCTTGCCACCACACTACCAACCCTTTTGAGCATTAAATCGTTCTAAATCTTTCTAAAGTATCAGTTTGATTTAATACACCAAAGAGTGACTTTGGTAGGACTCGGTTTGGCAGTAAACAAAATGTCTCACCAAGATTACCACCCTTCTTTTCGTTGAGGCATTGAAATTAAATTAAAATACTTAGTATAAAAATAAACTACTTCAGAGTTTGCAAAATCATAATCACGAGTCTACAATCCTAATAAATTACTAGAATGACTCAAATAAAAATATATTTTTATAATTTATCTATAATTTTATTCATGCATAATTTTTATATAATCTTACGATCTTACACACAAATCGACCCTACATGGCTCCCAATCTTATAAACTATGCCTTACATAATTCTCTTTGACTCAAATCGTAAACTAAAATACCTAAATAATTTTATTTTAGTCCATAACTTTTTGTGATGTAACTATGACACCCTTACGTTTTCTTTTTAGTCCCTAACTTTTAACAATGTCAATAAAATATTTTTATATTTTTCTTTTAGTCCATAACTATTAACAATCCTACTAAGATTCCCTTATATTTTTCTTTAACCCATAACTTTTAACAATGTCACTAAAATACCTTTAAATTTCTCTTTTAGCCTAGTACCATTAGCAATGTCACTTTTAAAATTGTCACTAAAATACACTTCTATTTTTATTTTAGTCCCTAACATTTAACAATGTCACTAAAACACTTATATTTTTCTTTTAGTCCATGGCTTTTAACAATGATAATAAGACACCCTTATAATTTTCTTTCCGTCCATAACTTTTAACAATGTCATTAAGGCACCCTTGTATTTCTATTTTAACATCGGTCCATAACTTTTAACAATGTCACCAATGCATACTTGTATTTCTTTTTTAACTCATTACTTTTAATAGTGTTAATAAGGTAGACACCCTTCTATTTTTCTTTTAGTCAATAACTTTTAACAATACCCCTAAGACACTCTTCTAATCCCATCAATTTTTACAATGTCATTGAACACCATTATTGTTGACATAAATATCGAAACCCAGGCTACGGAGAGAAGAATTGTTTAACCAATAAACCATTTGAAATCTTAAAGTTTAGATTGAGAACATAAGTTGTTATTTATCTGTTCAATTAAAAAAAGTCAATTTTTTACTTCTATATTTTGATTTATAAATAGTTATATTATTGAACATTTCTAATGGAACAGAGGAATTACTATTTAAGAAAAGAAAAAAAACAAAAATTTAAAACCATGAAGTGGTTTTAAATTTTTTAAAAATTTAAAGCATATCGTCAATGAAAAGTTTAAAACTTATCATCAACAGTAATTTTATAATTTTTTCAAATATAAAGTAATTCCAACATCATCATGTATATGATTATATATGTAATTTACTTATTAATTAATTTGAAACTAAATAGTTATCTATATAGTTTAAAATGAAATAGTACTAAGACATTACTTTTTTTTTTCTTATTATATATATATAACTTAGGCAGGCAAATGTATTACTAAGACATTACTTACCAGCCTTAGAAAACAATTAGAATTAGAAGAAAAAAAACATGAAAAAGAAAAATATAGCAAGGAGGGAAAATTCCCGCCCATTGATAATTCCCTAAAACGAAATCCTAATGGCAAAATTAGGATTATACAAGTTTCAAGTTTTCAACACTTCAAAATATCCCCCCTCAAGTACTATCTCCCCTGACTGCCGTGTCTTTCAGATCGAGTATGCTGCCAAAGCCGCTTACAGCACCGGCACCGTCATCGTCATCGGCATCTAGTGCAAGGACAACATTGTTCTGGTCTCCTCCCCTGTCTTTTCCTTCCGTCATTGATTTTGCCATTTTCTGATTTGAGAAATTAGGGCTATAATTGCCCCCTAAAATTTGGGTTTCAATTTTTTCTTTTGAACTACCAGGGAGTGGAGAAGCTAATAGCATCGAAAATGATGTTGCCATTTTCCAATAGGAGAATTTTTGCTGTTCATAGCCATTCAGGTCAAGGTATGTTTCAAATATTGCACGTCAAATTACATTTTATGGAAATTTATGTACCCTAAGTGTCTGATCTGTTTAGTCAGGTTAAGTTTAGCTTTTTGCATGACATATCTCATTCCTAAAAATGAAATCTTTGCTCCTCCACCTTTTTGATTTCTCAATTTAATTTTTGTCGTTATTTGGTAATTTCATGAGGGTCTAAGTAATGCTTGGTACTGGCTGTTTAATAATCCTCATGATTGTTGTTAAAAGCTGTGGTTTTAACATTGAGAGTGAAAGGGGAATTTCACATTGGCTCTGAGAACAAAAAGATTATAGGCATCATAGATGTTGAGGAATTTTCATTTGGTGAGCTGGATGAGTTGCAGAGTCAAGTAAAACTAAGTGAAGAGAAGGATATTTCGGTTGTAGAAAAGCTTCAGACTACCAACAGTTTGCAACAATTTTTGCAGCCTCTTCAAGAAAAACTAAACCAATTTTAACAGGAATTGAAATATAGGTAGTATGGCTAATATATTTTACCTTCTTCTACTGCCTTTTTGGGCTCCGTTACAATTGTTAAACTTGTTGACTTCTTCTTGGTAGTAGCCTTCATTAAAACCTTTGTGTTGTGTCTACGTTTCCTACATAGTAGTGGGACATACGTTTCTAGTCTGTACTTCACACTCACAGTTGGCACACTATTGATTGAAACAAATATATGCACAATCCTTATGCCTTTAGATCAAGAATGGTGCGTCGAATCGATGAGACAGATTTTGTAGGTGAAAATTCTTAAAGAACATTTTTGTATGGCCTTTGGTATCAAACACTAAAGGACTACTTGCAGTTAAGAGCAAGCTGTGGTTTTTGTAGGCTGTAACTTTGAGTGAAACGAGTTCATGTCATGCATTTAGGAGTTTTCCAAAAAAAAAAAGTTTGATTTGTTAATGGAGATTTATGATGCAAAAAAGGTGTATTTATCAAAAGACTGTGTGTTTGTGCTCATGTGCAGAAAGGAAAAAAATCTGAGAAACTAAAACAGTCAAAGTACAGAGAGGGAAAAGATGGGAGAGAGATACAAAATCTGATGATGACCCAACAGAATTGAGCCATTTCCTTCTTGTTGCTCCTCCTAGCACTATCCAGTGCAATCCAAAAGCAGCAGGTGGGTTTGTAGTTTCACCTAAGTTGTACAGTTAGGTATCTCAAGGCTGTTAAATACACCAAACCTGTTGATGCAAGAGATCCCAATTACCTTGTGGCCATTCTTTGTACCTTGCTGCTGAGATAGAACAAAAATTTTGCAATGATTCGCCATGTTGAGTGAATATGTTGACAAAGCTTCAATTTTAAGGATTCTAACTCTTCAATGGATTTTGATATTTTGGTCTTTACCTTTACAAACAAATGCTCAAAAAGTTTCGTAACTCATTTCTTATTTGTGCTTTGCTACTCTGTTTCAATTTCTTCAGAAGCTACCGTAGGTGTGACATTGCATATATTATATTTTTGCCTTCAAAGATTTAGACATTAAAATGAAAATGAAACATTCGTTGTGCAGTTCTCTAGTTTGGGTTCTGAAATTTTATTTGTTGCCTGAGTTTGATTGAAATTTTGATTTCAAGTTCGACTGGTTTTTCCTTCAATTCCATTGCTTGTTTTTTGGATTCTAACGTCTTCTCAATTTGTGGTTACAAATCTAATAATCAATCATTAGATATGAATCAGAAGGAAGAAGAAAGAGAAAGTTGAAACAAATCCATCGACTACCCACCTATTTCTTGGAGTTGTTCATAGTATACATATGTTTTCTTCTTTAGCTCTATTATTTCATATACATTGGTTGGATTTTCTCTATTATTTCATATACATTGGTTGGATTTTCTCTTTTATTTTTTCTTCTAAATTTGTTCTCTCATAATTTTATCTATCAAAATCTTCTAAAATTGTTGGAGAGTGCCATAAAAAGATATTTCTTAGTTTCAGATTTTGAGACCACCTCTGAACTGTTTGGTTTCTGTAATGTAATTGGACAAGGGGTTTATGATACCCCTGTCCTTGAGACAGCTGCATTGTTTCCTTAGATAACTAAACATTGCCTGATATGGTTCTTAGGTTAATAGAGATGGTACGGACGTGGTGAATATTGTGAAGAATTTCACTTCAGATCCTTTGATTCTTCATTTGATTTTTACCTTTGATAAGGAAACCTGCCGTAAGCTTTCTGATGGTTTGTGTGAACCTAGCTAGTTATTTAAAGCGTTTATGAGGTTATTGTTGCTTTCAAGTATGAGTGGTAAGATTTCAATTTGTAATAATTAACTTTATTTGTGCACAGACTTTTACTCTTGATACACTTTAAACACTCGAAAGTTTGAAATTGAAATCATGCCCCCTTTTGCATTTTCTTGGCTTTGAACCATAGTTCTTCCTTTTATTCTATTAGCTTTACCTATTGGATGGTTTCTTTTCACCCTCGAAGCTAATCTGTCATTGTAATTGAGAAGTAACTTGCTATTTGGTTGAAGAGATACCAAATAAAATCTCATCTAGATTCACTTTGAATCAGAGGAAGTTCCTTTCTCTCTTTCTGGCTATTTATAGTAAATACAAAAGCTTTATCTAAGTAGATTTGTAGTGATATTCAAAGTTATGTACTTCCCAGAGCATATTGTTAATGTGTGTCATTGTATCTTTTAGGAGTGCATTAGTAGGCATGACGGGCGAAATTCCCAACTTGATGGTAGGGATTCCAGCTGATTTATATCCATATTGAGTTGCTAATTCCATGCTCTTGTTTTGCTTACCGGGAATCATGAGTCAGTTTCTTGTTACAGCCATCGTTACCAATCCAACTTCCAATAATCAGGTGCATTTGTTCTCAACCTCAGTTTCTTATCTACCTCACCGACCTGACCAACCTGAATGCCATTATTTTGTCAATACCGGGAGCTGCAAATATGGCTTTGACTGTAAATACCATCACCCAAGAGATAAAATATGGGACTTTTAATGTGAATATCGTGATGCTGCTTCTATCTTCTTTTTTATTTTTTTCATGACATTCCCTTTATTACTTGTTTTGGCAGGTTGATCCTCTTTAGTCATCAAGTTAAAATATGAGACTTTGGCAACTGCAAAAGTGCTGGTAAACTCACCCTTTCCTAGTTTACTTTAATCATTTTCCTATATTTTTGTCTTTTTACATTTTCTTTGTGGACTCCTTTATGTTTACACTTGACATCTACTGAGAGGCATTAAAGAACCCATTTGTTTTTTATGAAGAGTAACTGTTAGCTGAGCTAGTTGTTAATCTTGTATAAGTATATTTAGAATCTTTTTTACTCTAGTTCTTTATATCAAGTATGAAACTTTTTCTCAAATGTATGCATTACAGTCTAAAGGCTTAGTTGGTTGATGTTATATGCATTTTCTCATATCCTGATATCTTAGATTTGCTTAGTTTTGACAACTTATTAGTTAAAATTGTAATTGGGATGAATAAACCTTGTGCTATTGCTGAATGGATGTCAAGCTTTGGTGATGTCAAGGTTCTTGTCATTCATTTGCCAGCCAATTACCCTTGATTCGCTGGTCGACTCATTAGTTCCACTTAGGGGTGGAAGTCAAATATTAATTTTTTCATATTTGTTGGTTGATTATGGTAGTTGAAAGAACCTTGAATATTATTGTTAGTATATTTATTTTAGAATTAGTTGATGTTTGTGATATAATTAGAATATTAGTTGTATACATATTTTTTTAACAATTAGTTGTCGTCTCTTAGCATTGTTGAATAATTAGTTCATGTTGATGACATCTGTCGTCACTAAAATAATTGATTATTGATTTATATTAATAAAATATATATTCCATTACATTTTTTGAATTTTTTAAAAAAATTTGACAAACATTTGTTGTCACTAAATCTTGTCGCTAAACCTGTTGACATTTTCATATTGATGAGCATTTCTCGTCGTTGAAGTTCGTCACTAAAGACTTTGACTAATTGTTCATTATTGATGATTTTTTTTCGTTACTATTTTTCTCGTCACTAAAAGTATCCCCTTTACGCTTTTAGTGACGGCTACCTAGTGACGACTTTATTCGTCACTATAACTAGTGACGATAGATTTCGTCAGTAAGTGGCAGGTTTTAGTGACGACCGCGCACAAAAGTCGTCACTAGACCTTTTAGCTACGGTCCTATTGTCGCGACCACTTAACGACCAGTTTGTCATCACTAAAGGGTTTTAGTGACGACTTTTGGACTTTTACTGACGACTTTCTGTCATCACTAAAGCCCATTTTTCTTGTAGTGTTGGATGGGATTTCCTGAAGTATGATTTGATGAAGGCTATGGGCGGGTTTTGGGCAGGGGTCCCTATCCCGCGCGCCATAGGCCAGTAGTTGGGTTGCCCTTCTGCCAAAGAAGTCTGCGCCACAGTCTTTTGGGGATTATAGGCCCATCAGCCTGTGTAATTTCCTTAATAAGATTTTTACGCGTATCTTGTGTGAGAGACTCAAACCCCTAATGCCACGACTGGAAACACCAGAGCAAGCAGTTTTTTACCCAGGGTGCAAATTGGGAGACAATGTTTTATTAACACAAGAAATGACTATGGACAATAAGGTGCGTGGGGGAATGTTATGTTCAAACTAGATATGATGAAGGCATTTGATAGGCTTTCATGGAATTTTTTAGAGTCCCTGTTGCGGCTTACTTTTGGGTTTCCAGTTTTATTTGTTGGACTCATCATGGGGAATCTCAGAAGCAGTTGGTTTTCTATGCTTATAAGTGGAGGACTGTCAGGATTCTTCAAGGCTTCTGGAGGCATAAAACAAGGAGATCCTTGATAGGACTTGTCGTGGGTCTACCAAATACAGTAAAAATACTGCTTAAAACCTGCAATTAAGATGCTAATAAAATATAGAACAGTAGTAGACAAGGTCGATCCACAGAGACGGCAATTTAATTCAAATTTCAATTAACGTGCAAATAAAATCACACTATGACTAGTAGTCACCTTTGTGTCTCTTAAGAGACCTTAGAGTTGTCACTTAAATATAGCAAAATAATAATTAAACTAATATTAAATAAAAGACTTAAACAATTATCAATTAATGAGAGAAAATTCCGGTATTATGTAAATCCACTTTAATCTCATGCATGCAATCATAAATCTCTTAACTTGTCTAATTACTTATGCCGTTTCAGTTAGAGTATTACCGCGAGTCCCCGCAAATAATCTCAATTCTCCCATAGATTCTCGAAAATCCCCCGCGAGTCCCCGCAAAGGAATTATTCTCTAACTACGTTAACTAACAGACCGCGAGTCTCCGCAAAGGAATTATTCTCTAACTACGTTAACTAACAGACCGCGAGTCCCCGCAAACCTTATTAATTAACAAATAGAAGCATTAAGAACTAGAAGAACCTGAAACTAATAATTCCTACTGACGATGCATTAGAAATTATTACTCAATTAATCCTGTACTACTCGGCCGGTAGTTGCGCCACTCACTGACTCTACCAGATTAAACTAAGTTGATCAGGCTTAATAGAATCTTAGTAATTAGACATATAAACACAGGCAATCTAGAAACATAATTCATTTGACCTTAGATTAATTCCTGGGTTTTATACATGCATGGATTATGGCTTCTTACATAATACCAGAACTAATAAATTAGCTACTCATGATAAAACACGAAAAACACATGATTATAAAAGAAGACATTAAAAGAGAAAAGAGAATACTGTACTGGAATTTAAGAATTCGCGATCTGACAATCGCCGGTTTGCCCAAACGGTAGACTGCCCGTCGGGAAAATCCAAAGTTGTGATCGAAACAGAATAAAACAGAACAGAACAGAGGAAAAACAGAGGAAAACTACATTGCGCGAAACTGTATCCTGCGCGAAAATTATTTTTAAACTAAGAAACTATTCTATATAAAATTTATCTAAAAACTTCTATAAAAGCTTGTCTCTCAAAAGTTGTCCTTTAAAAAGCTATTTATATAATAATAATCTCTCATATATAGGGATACAAATCAACAATTAACCAATCTCCTAATTGAATAAGGAAACATTCTTCTTCTTGGAAAGAGAATTAATTAAGCACATGGAATCTTTTCACTTTTTGTTAACTCTCAACTTCTCTTTTTAATTCCTTCTTGGATTGGTAAATTGCCCAAAACTTCATTGCTTCCCTTTTAAGCTTCTCTGTATTACTCTGCGCATGCCCACGGAATTGACTTCATCCAACTGATTGGAATCAATTCCAATTGGATTAAATTCCAATTGGAATCAATTAATTGGAATCGGCCCATGCATTGGATTTTGAATTGGATTGAACTCCTAATTGCAGCAAGGCCCACGGATTTGTTGTTGGATTAAATTCCAATTGGAATTGGCCCACTGGAAGCTGATTTATTTTTTTGCTTCTTCTTCTTCAACCGTGCGCAGCTGCTCTGCTTGCGGCTTCTTAATTTAGCCCATAAATCGTGTGGGCTTTTTAGGCGTGACTCATTTGCTCCAATTCTTTCACTTTTTTGCACACTCTTTTCTTCTTAGGCCCGATCTCTAAAACTGCAAATAAACATTAAAACCTTGGGCAAAAGCCCGTGAGAACTGCCATAACAAGTCCTAAAATAATACACCTAAAATGTGCAGATCAATCCTCTATCCCCTTTTTTGTTCATTTTGGTTGGAGAAGCTTTCTGTAGGGGTATCAATAAGTTGTTCGATGAGGGCAATATTATGCTATATGCGGTGGTCTAGGAGGGCTAAGAGGGTAACACACTTATCTTTTGCGGATGGTCTCGTTCTTTTTATGAGGGGGAATCCACTTCCATGCATAAAGTCAGTGAACCTAAGAGTTCCTTTTTATCTGGGGCAACACTATAGAGCGCGTGAGATGCCACTCAGATCTTGGACTTGCATGAAAAATGGAGAGTTTCCCTTTGTCTACTTGGGGTGCCCCATTTATCGGGGGCGCTATGTGCGAGGGTTGTTCAACCAATTTTGGATAAAGCTCGTGCTCTTTTGGCAAGCTGGCAAAAGAAATTCCTGTCTCCTGGAGGTCGATTCGTGCTTATTCGTCATATACTTTCAGCTCTTCCCACTTATATTTGGGCCACTATCAAGCCTCCAAGGGAAATCAGTAGAGAATTTGAGGTTTGTTTGCAAAGTTCTTTTGGGGATCATCGGAAGATAGCCCCAAAAAACATTGGTGAGCATTGGGTAAAGTTTGTTTTCCCACTAGTGAGAATGGTATAGGGGTGCGTAGTATTATGTCGGTGGTAGATTCTTTATCATGTACATTATGGGGAAAGATACATGCCTCATCTGTCCTCTGAGCGCAGTTCTTGAGGTCTCTTCCGCCGCCGGCTCGACGCTCCAGGACCTGGACCCGTTATAATGACATTGCCGAGCTTATCGCGTAAAATTCTGTGGTATATTTGAATGACGGTTCGACTTTATTTTAATTTTCAAACTGGTTGAATATTGGTCCTTTGGCAGCACGGGTACCACGCATATGGATTCAGAATCCTCTTCTTACAGTGCGTCAATTCTATGAAGGCAGGGAGTTTTTTTTTTTTTGGAGGAGTGACAGGACTTTTTTGATTATGATGTGTGGCATTCCATACAAAATATTCATTTTGATTTAGTGAGGAATTAGATCTCCTGATTTTGAAGCCAGAGGCAACGAGAGTTTTCTCTATAAAATCTGCTCATGATTTGCTCCGAGAAAAAGGCCAGCTTACATGGGAGCAAAAATTTTGGTCGTCGGAAATACCTATGAAGATCTCTATTTTTTTTGGAGTCTTTGTAACAAGCTCCTTCCGTTTGACGATATTTTGTGTAGAATGGGGTTTTCACTGGCCTCCAAATGTTTTTTCTATAACAATCAGAGTGGAATGGAGCATGTCCTTCATCTTGTCAATCAGCAGAGGCCGTTTGGCGACACTGGTTCTCTTTGTTACATCTTGGGGGGGGTGGGGGTGCCTTGAGTAGATCTCTGTGGGTTACGTTATTCTTTTTTTTTTTTTTCTTCTTTTGAATTACCATGCTGTTGTGGTGCTTGTGGAAAAATTACAATAAAGCAGCCCAAGAAGGAGCCCATTTGCCCGGGGACCTAGTTTTGCAACAAGAAGGGAAGCTCAACTATGATATTTGTGGCTTTTCTCCTCCTTTTTTTCTCAAGGTCTTGGGGTTTTTTGCTGGAGAAAGGAGTTATCCTGAGGTGGGCATAGTGTAAGAAAAAGGACCCCAAAATTATCGCCTGGCTGCCTCCCCCCCCTGGATTTTGTAAGCTGAATGTGGATGGCTCCTCTCGGGGTAATCCAGGGGACTCGGGTGGGGGTATTGTTGTGCGAGACTCTACAGGATATGTCATTTTTTCAGCTAGTTCCTTTTTTGGACATCTCACTAGTTTCCAAGCTGAAGCCTCAGCTTTGTATTTTGGCCTACTTGCGTTCAAGCAGCTAAGAATCCAATCGCTAGTCATTGAAACAGACTCGCAATCTTTACTTGATTGTTTCCAAGAAGGCCAATGGTCATGGAAGGCCTCCTCCATCCTGAAAAAGATTATACCTTTGCAGCAATCTTTCCACAATTTCTCTATTTCTCATATATATAGGGAAGCAAATGCCTTTGCGGATATTGCTAGCCTTTCCTTTAAGTCTCAAGTATTTAACCATCCCTCACTTCCTGCAACAGTTCGGGGTTTAGTCACTTTAGATGCTCGCAGCTTCCCCTTTCTAAGGAGATAGCACACTTTCATTGTAATAGATTGTAATCTTCAAGTTTAACCATGGCATGGCCGTTCATAAGCCTTAGAAGGCCCATGGGCAAATGTTAAAAAGATGGCCCTAATTTTTTTTTTTTTAATTTTAAAAATCATCTATATTGACTTCTTCGACCTTTTTTAGAGGCAAACTCATCTATAATATCATCAGCTTTGAGATTTTCTAAAATATCTTTTTCAATACACAAGATTGGTAGTCCATTTAATCTATCTTGCAACATTGTCGATCTTAAATAAGTTTTTAACAATTTTAACAAACTTCTTTCAGCCGATGCTACAGTAACACAGGAAAAATGTCTACAGATTTTGTCAAAAGGAAAAACGAGATTTATTTCTCTTACAGGCCCTTTTTCAACTATAATATCTCGTGCATTGTTATCAATATTATCCCAATTCCTAGGATCATATGTATCAACCACAGAAAAAAGTTATTTCTCACCACCTACATTGTTATTGTTTGCCACATTATGATCTTTTTCATACTTAGTCAAGTTATTTTCCTCTTCACTAACAGGATCAATTTCTTTGGAATCATTCACATTCTCCTCATATAAATTTTTTTCATTTTCCGGAGCACTTGATTTTTTAACTAAAAATTTACTAATAGTGCGCACCTATTTGTGATTCAACCAATTCATTTTGTCTTTTTCTTTTCTCCCTCTTTTCACATCCAGAAAGATGTTGTTTAGGCATTATAGCATAGTATACAACACAAAAATATAAAATCAAACAATTATTAAAACAATGACATTTAAATAAATTTATTATGAAAGAAAAAATAGCACTTGGAATAACAAGTAATTTCCAATATCAAAGTATATTTGTTCTTGTTCTTCATGTACCTGTTCAGCAAAATTAAAGCAACATCAGTTGGGTTGCTTCATTGCTTGCTCAGTTGCTCCTTCCTTCCCCATTCTTCCTTTTTTTTCCCACTTGACATCAGTTGGGATTGCTATTAAATTTTAAATGAAACGAAAAAGTAAAAACCAACCTAAATTAAATCATACCTATATTCAAAATCAAAAGAACCAAAAGCCTTGCACAATTGCGATTTTGTGACTTAGATTTCAAATAATAGAATTTCAGACCCGAATTAACACATAAATTAGTAACCAGAATTGAAAGGGTAAAGTTACGAAAGAAGAGGAAGAAGAAGATCTCAGAAGTAATCAAGTAGGGAGGGGGGAAAAGAGGGTAGGTGCAATGGTGCACGGTGCAACCCCATTGTCAAACTCATCATGACAAAGGCAAAATAACACCTCATAAAGCAATGCAGCCACTTTCTCGTATTTGCTGCTTAATTAAAAACAAAATGACTTAACATACTAATGAAAAAGGCAATTCCCTATTTAAAGCATTAATTCATAAATTGTATTAATTAAATTCTTTACAGAATACTCCTTTTTTATCGGATGCAGGCCCAATTTACAAATAAAAATAAATTTGAGTTTAAAATTAAAATTGTACAAATTAAACATACTATTACTATTACATGACATTTAAAATTTTGGACTCCTAATGTGTATGGGCTCTTGGGCCATCGCCCATATTGCCCATTCTTTAGGGCCGGGCCTGCATGTCATTAACTGCTTTTTGTATACAAGCTAAGGCTTATTACGTCACATTCTATTTATTTTTCCACCTCTTAATTCTATTAAAGGGTCTTCATGCCACCTAACCACTTAATCGGCTGTTACATTCAAAAAAAAAAAGAAAAAGAAGGGATTTTTACGTTTGTTCTCCAACTAAATCAATATCTAATAAAGACATGGAAATGCAAGAATTTCTACATCGGCTTTAAAGGGAAAATATTGGGGAACGACTAATATCTCAGCGGAAAAACGCAAGATAGTTTTTCCGCAGGACGTGGGGCCAATTCTCATGAGAAGGGGCCAAAAAAGTTGTAGGATGACCCACGTGGGCATAATTCTTAAAGTAAAAAAAAAAAAAAAAGGAAAGGAAAACCGTTTTAAAATAATTGACATAAAATCGTCTCCCTAGACATAGCGTTCTAGTAGTCGTACAGCTGCAGCAAGTCTTTTAAAATTCTAATGGCGTGGTGGTTTTTATTTTTGGTAAATAACGAAAATGCTTCTTGGGTCGGCTACATACATATTTGAAGAAATGAGTGTTTGAAAAAGGAAAAATGGCACTTTTAGTCCCTTTTGTTTGGACATGTGGCAATTTTCGTCCTTTACGTTTCAGCGTGGCGAAAATGGTCCATTATGTTTGCAAGTGTGGCATTTTTAGTCCATATTACCGGTTATAGCAGGTTTTTAATGGTCAAACTTGCGGTCAACGGTTTTTAGGACCTTTTTGAAATAAAAAAAATAATTGGGGCTTTCTTACAATTTCCATATTCTTTAGTGGTCCAAACATTAATTTCTTTCCCAAATTTACTATTCATCTTCTTCCCCAAATTCATCCCCCTTTCTACTCCCTCCTCCGCTGCAGTCCGCCGCCCCTCCCTTCTCCCTACTCCTCCTCTCATCCTCCCCTACTCCACCGCTAAAACCACCTCAACCCTTTTTTCCAAAACCATTTCTCTCAAAATAAAATTGAAGAAAACGATTTCTTCATAAATTGAAGAAAAAAAAAAAAGAAAAATGAAGCCTGAAGAAATGGAAGCTCTGCATTTCTGTGTACTCATGGATGGAAGCCTACCCTTTACCCTTTCAGTACTTCCTCTAGAACCATTTCTACTCCATCTTCCTCCATTGACCACATCCAACTCCCACCACTACCAAAACCACCTCTACCATTTTATTTGTGCCAGCCACTTGGCTCAAATATTGAAAACCCACTTGAGCCAAAATCACAATCTGCTTGGTAGGAAATCAAAGAAACAAAAGCTCAATTTCTTGATTCTTAATTCAAGAACCCACCCGAGCCAATATAAGCAATTCAAACCGAAATGAAAAGGAATTTCAATCTTTCACCGTGGAAAAGGAAAACAGAGAAAGAAACCATCCAGTGTCATCACCATCTTTAACCCATCATCGAATACCAAGAAAAAAAAAATCAATCATTCGCTAAATAAGAAATTTGAAGAACCCAGCAACAAAATTAGAGATTCAACCCGACAAAAAACCAGATCCAAAAACAAAATCACCATGAACTGAGATGAAATGCTCTGTTGATTCTTGGCTCCACCGGCGCATCCATGACCCGCGGAGGAAGTGGAAGCAGAGGAGTTTCAATTTGAATGGCCTCGCCAGAAATTGAAGCAGAAAATGGTTTTGGAAGAAAGGGTTGAGGTGGTTTTAGCGGTGGAGGAGGGGAGGATGAGAGGAGGAGTAGGGAGAAGGGAGGGGCGGCGGACTGGAGCGGAGGAGGGAGTAGAAAGGGGATGAATTTGGGGAAGAAGATGAATAGTAAATTTGGGAAAGAAATTAATGTTTGGACCACTAAAGAATATGGAAATTGTAAGAAAGCCCCAATTATTTTTTTTATTTCACAAAGGTCCTAAAAACCGTTGACCGCAAGTTTGACCATTAAAAACTTGCTATAACCGGTAATATGGACTAAAAACGCCACACTTGCAAACATAATGGACCATTTTCGCCACGCTGAAACGTAAGGGACGAAAATTGCCACATGTCTAAATGAAAGGGACTAAAAGTGCCATTTTTCCTTTGAAAAAAAAGGAGAAACGTTCTTATTCATGTCTCAGTTGTACATAATGTACATGGATATATAGAAGTCATTACCACATATCGGGTCTTCAACATTGGTTTTTGAAACTCTTTCACACCGGTCTTCAACATTGGTGGCAATGATCTCGGCTCATAAATACCAATTATCTAGAAACCGGTGTTAAAAATCGCGCATCTTCAACACCGGTTATCCTTTAAAATTGGTGTTAAATTTGGAAAATTGAGGAAAAAAAAGAGTAAACTACCTTTAATATACTTTTACTTTTCGAAAGTGTTCACTTTTGTACCTAAATGTTTTTTTTTTGAGCCACAAATGTACCTAAACTAATTTAAAGGGGCCAAAAAGTACTTTGCCGTCCCCATTAGACTTAACGGAATTGCCTTTTTAGGGGTATTTTCGTCCCTTCACTATTCATTTTTTTCTTTTTCATTGTTCATCTTCTTCCTCCCCAAATTCCTACTCCCTTCCGTAATTTCGGGCAAAAAATTCATCTTCCTCCCAAATTCCTACTCCCTTCCGTAATTTCGGGCAAAAAATAAGAAAAAAAATTAAAAAACAATAAGAAAAACAGTAACCTTAAGGAAGACGACAACGACGACGACGACGAGGAGGGATGAGGATGACAGCAAACGGCCAAAAATAATTAAAAAATTTAAAAAAAGAAAAAGAAAAGCAGCAACCTTCGTTGAAGACGAGGACAGCGACGGGGAGGGAGGAAGACGGAAGCAGGGTTCGATTGCAGAATCGCTCTGCAATGGGTTATGCAATTTCTGCAACTGGCCAAAAATAAGAAAAAAAAAATTTAAAAAGAAGAAAAACATCAACCTTCAAGGAAGACGATGGGGAGGGAGGAGGACGACAGAAGCAGGGGAGGAGGGAGAAAAGTGGTACACGGCGGCGGGGGAGACAACAAAGAAAAGGGAAAAAAAAAAAAGAAAAAAAAGAAGAAGGAAGAAGATGATGAACAATGAAGGGACAAAATGCCTTTGAAAAATGGCATATGAGGTGCATGTGATGGCAATTCTGTTAAGTCTAACGAGGAGTTAATGACAAAGTACCTTTTTGGCCTCTTTAAATTAGTGTAGGTACATTCGTGGCTAAAAAAAAATTTCTGTACCAAAGCGGACATTTTCGAAAAGTAAAAGTTTATCAAAGGTAGCTCACTCAGAAAAAAAATATATAAAAAGTTTTACAGCATATAAATTAAATTAAATAAGAGTGAAGGGGCAAAAATGGTATCATACTTTATTAGAATCTCTCGTTTGGTTAGTAAATCTTTTTTTTTTTCCCCAAAAATGTCATCCTACTTTCCAAAAGGGGCCGAAAGTGTCACTTTAGCCGTTAGCTATGTTAGTACTAACGGAATAGATAGCATGCACCCCACACATGCTTCTTTTTAGGTGTATTTTTGACAATAACTAATAAAAAAGTATAAGAAAAAAAGGGTTCATCTTCTTCCAAAAAAAAAAAAAAAAAAACAAATTCCCCCCACGGACGACTCCCCCACCTCCAACCACCCAAGGTTCTGTTGGAGGCGACGAATCTTTTACCAGCTACGGTAAAAACGGCGACAAAGCAAGAAATCCATTAAGCAACTACGAAAACGAGTCCGAATCCAAAATGAGTTTTTCACATGTTACGCACGCAATGGAATCGATGCGACTGAAAAATATATTGCATATGCTTCTAATTTTAAATTAAGAGTAGAGGTGGTTTGGGTGAAAGGAATTTTATTTTTTATTTTTATACAGGCAAACAGGCAAAAAAGGCCTAGTTGGTGTTATTGACAAAAGAAAAAACCATGAACAACAGTAGTTTGTGATTCTATTAGAATCGAATCTCTCATTAATAAACAAAACCAAAGCAGAATTGGAAATGGTGATTTTTTTTTTAGAGTGAACCACCTTTAGTATACATTTTTTTTAAGAAAGTGTCCGCTTTGATAACTAAACTATTTTTTTTTAGCCACGAATGTAGCTAAACTAATTTAAAGGGGCCAAAAAGGTACTTTGCCGTTAACTCCCCGTTAGACTTAACGGAATTGCCATCACATGCACCTCACATGCCATTTTTCAGGGGCATTTTTGTCCCTTCACTGTTCATCGTATTCTTCCTTTTTTTTTTTTTCCCTTTTCTTTGTTGTCTCCCCCGCCGCCGTCTACCACTTTTCTCCCTCCTCCCCTGCTTCTGTCATCCTCCTCCCTCCCCGTCGTCATCGTCGCCCTCCTTGAAGGTTGCTGTTTTTCTTCTTATTTTTGCCCAGTTGCAGAAATTGTAGAACCCAAGCTCTGCAATTTCAATTGCAGAGCGATTCTACAATCGAACCCTGCTTCCGTCTTCCTCCTCCCTCCCCGCTGTCGTCGTCGTCTTCAGCGAAGCTTTTCTTTTTCTTTTTTAAAATTTTTTAATTATTTTTGGCCGGTTGCAGAAATTGCAGAACGGAAGCTCTGCAATTGCTTCTTTTTTTATGTCAATTATTTTAAAACGGTTTTCCTTTCCCTTTTTTTTTTTTTTCCTTTGAGAAATATGCCCATGTGGGGTCATCTTACAACTTCTTTTGCCCCTTCTCATGGGAATTGACCCCGTGTCCTGACGAAAAACTATTTTGCGTCCTTCCGCTGAAGTATTAGTCATTCTCCAACGTTTTCCCTTTAAAATCGATGTAGAAATTCTTGCATTTCCATGTCTTTATTAGATATTGATTTAGTTGGAGAACAGATGTAAAAATCCCTTCTTTTTTTTTTTTGAATGTAACAGCCGATTAAGTGGTTGGGTGGCATGGAGACCCTTTAATAGAATTAAGAGGTGGGAAAATAAATAGAAGGTGACGTAATGATCCTTACCTTGTATACAAAAAGCAGTTGATGCACATGTAGGCCCAGCCCTAAGGCATGGGCAATATGGGTGATGGCCCAGGGGCCCAGACCCATTAGGGGCCCAAAATTTTAAATGTTATGTAATAGTAATAGTATGTTTAATTTGTACAATTTTAATTTTGGACTCAAATTTATTTTTATTTGTAAATTTCCACTTTTCTCCCTCCTCCCTTGCTTCCGTCGTCCTCCTCCCTCCCCATCATATCTTCCTTGAAAGTTGCTACTTTTCTTCTTCTTTTTTTAATAAAAAAAGATTTTCTTATTTTTTGCAGAAAATTGCAGAACTTCGGTTATGCAATTTCGATTGCAAAACCCAACCCTACTTCCGCCGTCGTCATCTTCCGCAAAGGTTGCTGTTTTTCTTTTTCTTTTAAAATTTTTTTTTTCTTAATTTTGGCTGGAAATTCTGTTTTGCAATTTCCTAGTGCAGAACCGATGTTCTGCAATCAAAAAACTGCATAACTTCGGTTCTGCAATTTCAGTTACAGAACTTCAATTATGCAATTTCGATTGCAGAACCAAAACTCTGCAATTGCTTCGGTAGTCCTCTTCCCTCCCCATCGTCATTGTCATCCGTTTTTTCATATTTTTTGCCGAAAATTGCGAAAAGGTGTAGGAATTTGGGGAGGAAGAAGATGAATTGTGAAAAAGAAGAAAATGAATAGTGATGGGACCAAAATACCCCTAAAAAAAGGCAATTCCGTTAAGTCTAACGGGGAGTTAACTGCGAAGTATCTTTTTGGCCCCTTTAAATTAGTTTAGGTACATTCGTGGCTAAAAAAAAAAGTTCAGGTACAAAAACGGACACTTTCGAAAAGTAAAGGTATATTAAAGGTAGTTCACTCTTTTTTTAAAGTTTCTAATCCTTGCCCTGTTTCTGTCGAGAAAAATCCCAAAGTGTGATGGAAATAGGAAAGGTGGAAAAAAATGGGATGGTTTTTGGGCTGTGGAAAAAAATAGGGTAGTTGCATTCATGAAATGCAACTCTACAGATAAAGTTGCATTTACCAAATGCAACTGTATATTTGCACTAGTCAATTTTGTAAATGGTAGATATTAATTTAAAATGTAGTAGTTGCATTCTTCAAATGCAACGTTTAAATTTTTTTTGCTGTTATTTTTTTCCGTTTAGTTGACGGAAATTTTGAACTTCACGGAAGGAAGATGAAAGTTGCATTCGTCAAATGCAATTTTGTAGATAGACGTTTTAAAAAAAAGGAATATATATATCTAAAGGGTCTTCGTCGTAAATTTGGGAAAAAAAAAAAAACACCCGCAGAGGAGTACCGCGAAAACCACAAGTGCAGCTCCGCCGACCGATTCTCGCATTCAGCACCGCCGTCTCCAAGCCTAAACCGTGGAAGACGAAGCCTGGCGTCGCCGACCGACCCATCTGATTGACTGCCTCCATTGTCTGTCAAATGAAGCATGGCCCGACGGAGTTAGTCTCAGTGAGTGGGTTTTGAGCGGAATGGGAGAAAACTCCTAGTGCCTACTCAATGTGCTCTTCTTCACCGATCTGTGAGTTTCTTTTCTTCACCGATCTACTCCTCTATGTTCGATTGAAGCAATCTTGAGCACTTAATGGTGTCTTAAAATTGTTTTCATAGGATTTAGGGGGTTTTTCGGGTAAGGTCTAATTATTTTTGAAAAATTTTGGTTTTGTGAAATCTGGAGTTTTCAGATTTCATTTAATCAAAAACTGAAATTAGCCAAAGGATTTTCGCCAATTCTTTGGTTTTGAAATTAAATATGAGATTATCGAACAATTGCGACAGGTTCGGGGTTAAAGATGAAAAAGGTGATTCTTTTTTCTGAATTTCTACTTCCACGGGTTCAATATTGAGGTTTTGGTTCAATCTAGCAACTCTGTTGGTCTTTCTGTTATTGGGTTTTCTAAATGGGGGGAGTCAGTGTCTTTTTCATTCTGGAGGGATTACCGTGAACTCCCGAAGTGCGTCGTGGGTTGAAATCCGTCGAAGAAGAGATGCTGCTCCGCCGGGAATGCGGAAATCTGATGAAGGTCGGAAGCATTTTTGACGTGTTGCCGGAATGAACCTCGTTTGTCCAAATATGCTCCGTGGGGTTTCGGGTCTGAAGCGGGTCATGGGTGGTGATAGGAAAAACAAACAAAAATTCTGGTGGAGTAATCGGTGGGCCGTCGAAGCGAGCTCGTGGGTGAACTCCATTGAAGGTTTGTTTCCTCCGCCAGAACCTTGGGATGTCCGAATCTGAAAAAGGAGATGTTTTCTGATTTGAGTCACCTCCGATTTTGAACATTTTGCTCCGGCAAGCCTTCACAGCGATGGCGGCGCGATGGTGTGGTTACGGGTTGGTCAAAATTCTCGGGTCTGTAGTGGGTCAGAAAAGTGGGTATTCGGGTCTGAAGCGGGTCGTGGGTTATTGGTCCTTATAAGGCGTGGAATTGCCTAAATGGGGAAACGGGTCGGGTTTGAGCCAACAATCGTGTCTGCAACGATTCTGGGACTTGGGATTCTTGGTCATTGGCCGGGAATGAGCTCCGGGAGTGTACACTTGGCTGGGTCAACCCGTTCAGCGAGCTTGCCCGCGGCTAAAACGTTTCAGTCTGAAGAACTTGGAGAAACAAACAGTTTTGATGTTTTTCGGTTGCTGTTCTTGCTGCTGGAAATGGCTTTTGGTTGCTGTATGGAGATCATTGATCGGTGCTAGAATTTTGGTCATGCTGAATGGATGGATTCACAAATTGGATAAAGGTGTGTTGGAGTTTTCTTTGCTCACCGTTGTGCCGAAGGATTTGCTGTCCCTGTTTCGGTCTCAATTTGGGAGGTACATGCTTAGTGTTAATTGGTTCTTTTTGGCTCTCGTGAAATTTTGATGCAAACTTGAGATTAAGCTCTCTGTTTTGCTCATTAGTTTTCTGGATGAAGGTTTTTATTCTGGGAATTAATTGCTCTATGTGCGGGAGTTTTTGAGGAAGTAGAGTTGAATAATTTGGATTTGTGCTGAATTGGGAATGCTCTGATTTGGGAGTGTTCTGTTTTGTGATCGGAATCTGGATTTTGTTGCGTTTTGCTTGGCTGTTCCAGGATCGCATTTTGCTGTTAAGGTAAGCCTCTTGTCTTTAATTCTGGAAGTCTGTTCGGAATTTGGAGTTGAATTGGGAGGGTATTAATTTCTGTTGTGGACATAATGTGTGCTGGATTAGGTATTAATTTCGTAACTCTTATTTCTGTAGCTCTGCTGAATTAGGTGTTAATTTTCTGGATTTTGTTCTGGAAATTAATAGTTTTTGCTGCTGTATGCTCTGAAATGTGAATGAAGGTTTCGGTTGTGTCCTGAATGGATTTTAGAGTTGTGTACTGGAATTATATCCCTGTTCTAATTATGCTGTTGCTGGATTTTGGGGATGTTGGATTCTAGAAATGCCACAGTTTGGCACAGGAATTTCTGTGCTGGAAATGGATTTTGTCATCTGCTTTTTCGGTTTGCTTGCAGAATGATCTTGCTTCTGCAGCTGCAAAAAAATTGCTGAATGTGCTGGGAATTTTGAGTTGGGTATTAATTTCTGGATAATTAGTTTGTTCTGGAAATTAATAGCTTTGTGTGCTGTATTCGGGGATGTATTTTTGGCTTGCTGATGGTTTCTTGCTGCGGCTGCTATTTGTGCATTTCGCCTGCTGGATTGAAAGCTGGAATACTCAATGATCTTGCCATTTGAAATGAATGATTGCTGGAAATCATTTCTGGATTTTGGAATTGTGGAAATGATGGCCTGGTCCAGCATGGACTGAGGACGATGGGGAATTGCTAGATCATGATTTGAAAATGTGCGTCGGACTCATTTGTGATGAATTTTTGGTTAATTTTGATTGTAGGGCTTAATGGTGGCTCCTTTCGATTATGGTAATTTTGATGTAGAGCTGGAAAGTGAACTTTGAATTGCTGGAAACCACTTGGCTGTGTGGCTTTTCGGGTTGCATGTGTGATGATGTTGCGACTGGAATATGGAAATTACTAGATTAATGAAGTTGGAATGTAATGCTGGAAAGTTAACTTTGAATTGCTGGACCACTTGTGCTGCAATTCGGGTTGCATGTGTGAGTATGGAAATTATTACATTAATTGAAGGTGGAATGTAATGCTGGAAAGTTAACTTTGAATTGCTGGACCACTTGTGCTGCAATTTATTGTCTTTAGAGTTATGAAATTATGACTTTAACATTTATTGTCTTTAGAGTTATGAAATTAACATTTATTGTCTTTAGAGTTATGAAATTATGACTTTTTCCGTGTTTGCATATTATTTCATTTAACTTTTGAATATTTATTAATGATGTGGAGGTCTCTTTTGAGTTTATGTACCTCTTATTGTTTTGGTTTCTTTTGTTATTGGTTCATGACCAAATTGAGATGATAGATGTTATTACTTGGTTCCTAATATATATAAACATCTTTAAGGGGAATTATGTCTACATACATCAATGTTTTTTAAAAAAAACTTAATAATTTACTACCTTTATCAAATATTTTGTAAAAATTTATCAAACTTATTAATTTACTAACCTTATCAAATATTACTAGCCTTGTAAAATGTTAAAACTTATTAATTTTACTTTCCTTTGTAGTGTCTTTTTTTAAAACACCAATGGTCTTTAATTTTTTTTTCTTCGTTGTAATACTCTATGGTCTTTCTCCAATGTAAACCTGTATTCTATTAGGTGAACAATGTATAGTTGCCATGGCTATCAAAAAATATTAAGTTCCAATTTAATATTGTTAAATATTTATAAGACCCTACTAAAACCCTAAACCCACTACTAATACTTTCATTTTCCTACAAAAAGCTAAGTTAAGAATTTCTAATGTGAGATAAATATTTTTGACGGGAAAATTAAATTTAATTTCAACAGTTGTATTTGCCAAATGCAACTCCAACATTTAAAAATAATAGCTAGTGAAAAAAACTAACATTTCTGAAGTTGCATTTGCCAAATGCAACTCCATCCTTTAAAAATAATAGCTAACATTCTGTAAACTTCCGTCAATTTTGACGGCAAGATTCAATTCTTTAAAAAAAAAATACAAAATAAAAAATTCATATGTTGCATTTACAGAATGCAATTCCAGTATTTTAAATCAATATCTAGGATATAAATAATTAAGAAGTGAAAATGCAACGTTGCATTTGCCAAATGCAACTTCATTCGCTAAGTTGCATTTGGCAAATGCAACTACCCTATTTTTTTTCACAAACAAAAAAGTATCCTATTTTTGTCCACCCTTTTCATTTCCATCACACTCTGGGATTTCACTCGTTTATGTCTGAAGCAACCTCTCACGGCTTGAATCCGAGCTTGTTGAGGGCCAATGTTGGCATACCATAGATACAAACCGTACCCAAATAGAGAAGCGCCGGCGAGGAAAAAAGCCGCAGTTGATGCTTTCTTCATCAGTGTAGAAGGTGTTAGGAAATAACATCCCTCAGGATCTTTGGATCTTTAAATTACTTGTTGAAAGAAATATCTCAACAAGAACACTGCAGCGGAATTGAAAACAAAAAAGAAAAAGACAATAGATTTAACGTGGTTCAATCTAAACAGATCTACATCCACAAACTACTCACTACTTCACTTCATTATATATGGGGAATCAAACAATAGAAGAGTTTAGAATCTACTCTAAAATACAATGTTTCTCGTCCTCTATTCTATTATCACTCCCCTTATCTTCATCGGAAGCATAGGCGGAACATCAATCATCTCCTATGACTTTGCAAGGATTTACCAACGTCAACGTCAGAGACATAAGCATGAATCTTCATCGTCTCTTATGAACTCATGACAACACCCTATCTCGCACTTGCCTGAAAGTTTTCTCTCTACCCTGCACCCCGCTTGGGTGGATACTCTTTGTTTAGCATACCATATTCTATTACAAACATAACTTATTTATAATAAACTAGAGAAACCCTAATGGGCCCATATTAACTGGCCTAATACTAATTGTACTAGGAGTTTGTAGGGTATCTCATCAAATTTTGAATACAATTAGTTTTGGGCCAAATAATCTGGGCCTATTAGGATTTGTCTTTTTCTATTATAAATAGGTGATGTTTCTAATAGATTAGGTCATGTGAGAGAGAGCATCCACTCATCTGGGACGTAGACAGAGAGCCCGGCCTTACGGCTGGGTGAAAGATGGGATGCCTTCGTAAGTTTGAAAGGCCGAGTGAAAGACGGGATGTCATTGTGAGTTCATAAGAGATGATAGTTGTTCATGCTTATGTCTCCGACGTTGACGTTGGTAAGTTGTCCTGAAGTCATAGGAGATCTTTGTTCCTGCCTATGCTTCTGAAGAAGTTGTTTGAGGTTATTCTAAGGGATGTTCCTGCCTTCAAGGACGAGATAGAAAGAAAGGGGAGTGAGGGCGAGAGACACTGTATGTTGAGAGTACATTGTAAACTCTTCTATTGTTGATTTCTCATAATGAAGTGAAGTAGCGAGTAGTTTGTGGATGTAGATCGGTTTAGATCGAACCACGTTAAGTTGTTGTGTTTTTCTTTGATAGGTGATCTATCAAAAACATTTATAAAATCCTACTAAAAAATAGTATAACAATAAGCAGGATCATCTTCACAGAGATTGGTAATTTTATTTCTCTCGTAAAACAAAACATATAAAAGTATCTAGTTGAAGACATAATCTCAGTTAATTCATGCAATTGATCATTGACTCAAAGATTGTCATGCAAAAACACAAATCAGTTAGCTCTAGGGACGATGAACCCCAAATCATCTATCCATTACACGTGTCAATAGTCTAATGAACTATCAAACTAACTCAAGTAATTCATTCAAATATGATGAATCATTAGCCACAAAAGGACCTGTCACTAGGCCCGAGGTACCCATGCATGCAATATTACAAGAACAATAATTTTAACCCAAACATATGCATGAAGACATGAATCAACCAGTTATAGGATACTGCGATCCAAATTAGTCATTGTCAATAGACGTGTTAATAGTCTATAACGTTTTGACTAATATAAACACTACAGACACGACCCAATTCTCCCTTAGTTTCTCGATAACCCCCGCGAGTCCCCGCAACGGAATTATTTTTCTAACTACGTTAACTAACAGACCGCGAGTCCCCGCAAACCTTATTAATTAACAATAGAAGCATTAAGAATTAGGAAAACCTGATACTAACAATTCTTATCGGGCTAACGACAAAATTATCACCCATTGTCTTCACTATCGATACGATAGCTTTGCCATGTATTAGCCCATTCCAAATTTATGTATTGGAGGAACTAACTAGCGATACATGATTAAACCTAAGTTAGCTACTCTTAGATAAAATCAGAATTAAGATTTATGCACAAAAAATAATTAGAAAATCATGCATACATACTTATGTTATATCTCACAATTGTAAGAACAACTTGGATCACCCTTCAACTAGAAAAGAAAATAAAACAATAAAATTAAATTAAAGAAAATAAAGAAAAGAAAAGAAATTAACATTGATTAAAGAGGGAGAACTGTGAAGGCATAAAAATAGTCGTACATACTACTCCTTATATATTTATAGAGGAAATTCTCTTACTAATATGCTTAAAGGACTAAGAAAAGAAAACAACTAATTAACTTGTAATGCAACTAAACTACTTTATTAAAGAAGGAAAATAAAAGTCACAGGCGGCTATACCGAAACTAAGGGCGCAGCCCTAGATTAGATCAATTCATTGTTGGTTCTGACTTATTGGATTACGAAAAGGAAATACCAAATCTCCTACTTGCTTCCCAAGTCAATTAAGACTTTTCTTCCACAATGCTTGCACCTTGCTGCTTAAGGAAGCAATTCACGCAGCATTCTTTTCAATTGGATTGGACTTTAGTCAACTGTGAACTTAGATTGGAATTGGGCTCCTCTTAATTTAATTCCCTTGGGCCCATTAATTTCAGCAATATTTCTTTAGCCCAAGTAGATAATTATTCAGCTCAACACTTGTTATTCGACCCACTTTGATATTTAATCTTCAGCCCACCGTATTGTGAATTCGGCTACTGTTTATACGCACTGTTCACACAGGCGTCCGTTGGGCAAACGGACCTTGTTTCTGCTCTTTTGGTAACTTTTCTCTCTTTCTGCCTTGCTTCCTAAAACCTGTGTTTAACATAGACCTAAAACCTGTGTTTAACATAGAAAAACACTCGAAGTACCCGTGAGAACTGTCAATAAAGATTCTAAAATTAACCAACTAAAAGGTGCCGATCATTCTTTTATGTTTTCAATTCCACTGTAGTATTCTTGTTAGGATATTTCTTCCAACAAGTGGTTTAAAGATTTTGAGGGGTGTTATTCCTAATAAGTGGTATTAGAGGCTTAATTGAGTTGGTTTGACTCAAAATTTTTTTTTGGGGGGGGAGGGGGGGGGGGGGGGGTGTGTTCGGTTTTTGAAGTAACCGAGAGAGAAAATTTGGGCTGAATTAAATTTGGTGATGGAATGTTGGGTTTGAATTAAACCTTGCAGAAACTTCTTCACGTTGAATTGGTGCACATATGCTCTTTAAAGATTATAATTCTGGACTCATCAGAACATGGTGTCTAAAGTCCTCAATATCAGGACCAAGGCTGGTCAACAATTGAAAAATTAGATCTTCTTCAATTCTTTTCCGTATAATATCCGGATCAATGGAACGAGGGCGATAAACATCCAACTCATTAATTCCACAAGCCTATTAATCTGCCCAATAAACTAACAAATGATTTCCCATCTTGACATAGATTAGAAATCTCTTGTTGAATCTGCAAGGTACGGGCAGAGTTATTTTGATTGCCATGCATGTCATGAACAGCTTCCCACATATCCAAGGAAGATTCAGAAAAGCTAAATAGTTCAGCAATATTACGTACCGTCGAGTTGAGAATCCATGACATAACCATCTGGTCCTTTGGCAACCAAGCCTCATAATCCTGCACTCTGTGGCTGGAGCTTTTTCCTTGGCATTGATGAATTCCAATCTTGATCTGCCTCCGAGAGCAATAGACACTGCTCGATCTTTACCAAGGTAGATAACTGAATTCATTGAACAAAATCGAAGTTAATTTTTGAGAGTTGCTGACATCATTTACAACAAGTGTACTAGAGAAAGCGGAGGCAACAACCACCTCTTTTGACAATTTGGTTGCATCACCACTTCCTTTGTCAGTCATGATCAAAGAGAAGATAATAAACAAAGCAACAGAGTAGGATCACCGCTCTGGTACCATGAAAAAAATGAGTGTTTGAAAAGAAGGAGAAAAGTTCTTATTCATGTCTCAGTTGTACATAGTATACATGTATATATAGGAGTGTCCAGCAGTACAGATTAGGACAATCTTATTAATGTAGCGTAACTAGTGCACAATTAAACGATAAAGTCCTAAATTTCAGGCTGCTATCTAGGAAAGATTGATACAGATAATACATATCATATGTACAAAATATATTATATATACAGATAATATCCTCCCATACACATGGAGAATCGATGAAATTCAAGAAATTTTTTTGGGAATAATGGGGCATTTAGGTGACAAAAATTATAGATATACAATTTCAATTGTAATTATCCAACAATATTTCTCTAAATAGTTGTTACATCATTCCTGGTATGATATAAAAATATCCATATCGCATAAAGATTAATGTGCAGATGAAAAATAAAATAAACGATGAAAAGACCTACATCCACTAATCCACTACATCATCCATCAAAGGCGGGGCAAGCCAAAATTGTTTTACCTACCCACCTATTACATCAACACAACATCGGAGGCATAAGTAGGAACATACATATCTTATGACTCCTCATCAACACACCACTATTAACATCGGACCCATAGACAAGAATATACATCTCTTATGATCTCCCGACAATCCATCAACTAGCTAAAAGGGCTCCCTCACACAACCTACAGACAGAGAGCCGAAAGGTTTTTACATTTCTGACCTCTCGAACTCTCTCCTCAACTGAAAACTATACCCCACATATTCTTTTTATAAACTCATATTTAAAAAATCCTCACGAAAAGCTAGTTTCCTAATACCAATCAAATCTAAATTGAAAACAAACTAAACAGGTAATTATTAAATCCTACTACAAATATAATTTCCTAATTAACCTAGGTTTAATTTTACAACATTCACTAATAGAATTTACTTAATTTTTTCACTATATGTATTATCATTCACATATACATATCATTTTTTAGGCGATAATTGTCGTGGATAGTCAATCAAACGCGTGCAATGTTTTGACTTATTAATACATACTCCTTCGTTTCAAAATATAAGTCATTTTATCTTTTCAATTTTGTTTCATAATATAAGTCATTCTACCTATTTTTGACATTTACTTTCCAGATTTGTCCTTACCAGACGAACATTTAATTGCTGACATTAATTAGTGGTTTCCCACTTGATGTGGTATTTCATGATGGGTTTTGAGGTCACCTGTAGCTAAACCAGTACAAAATGTCTAAGAGGTCTAATATATGAATTTTTTTTTTTGAAAGTTAAATACTATACATGCATAAATATTTTTATAGCTAATAAATATATACTGCTAATAAATGTGGAGGAGGGAGTTAGAGGGATCCGGAGACCCCCCTTGGTTCTGCCCTTGAAAGTCATTTTGAAATCCTCCGTTAATATGTGTGGAGAAAGTTAAAATGACTTATATTTTAAAATAAAGGTGTATTATTTTTGTACTGAATTGCTTTTTTTCCCGTCAGCTAAAAAGGTCGATCGGTAATTATAACCGACGTAGTGAATCACAACATAACAACAAAATCTCTCTAATCTCCCCTCCCTTGGGATCAACATGTTTCCGACATTCAATATTCATATATTGATGTAACATTTTTTTTTTCTCGATAAAATAGTTCATTTTGGAGAATATATAAATATTTTAACGAGTTGCATAATAATAAAATTTAAAAAATCGAATTCTTTTAATGAAACAAAAAAAAAAAAATTTTGACTTTTGATTCTTCTAATAGAACGGATGGAATAACATTTTATTCGAAAACGGGAAATCAAGATCGATGAGATCGATCCGAGAATTCTGGAAAAAAAAAAAACAGGGGAAACATGCAAATGGTTTAATTAATTTGAGGAGGGAATAGCGGCGGCCTCCATTTTGTTTGCCACGAGTTCCACCCAGATTTGATAGAGTTTGAGCAGCTGGTCAAACTGAAAGCCTTCCACAGGATCAACAGAAAACGACCACTCAAGAACACATGAAGATTCAGATTCAGCTTCAGATTGAATGACCTTCATGGTCGAAACATAGGAATTGAACCCAGTACTACTGTCAATGACCTCGTAGCTTAGACACCTCTGAGTTGGATCAACGGCTGTGATCTTCTCCTTTGACCATCTCCTCACAGGATTTCCCGCTTCAGTGCGCGGGGAAGACTCTTCAACTCCTTCACAGTAACGGATGGAGCCAACCTCTCCGTTGTTTCCATGGATGCCGTAGGAACTGGTGATGATCGGGAAGTAGTTTTGGACGCCAAAGAAATCTTTCACCAGCCCCCATATTTGCTCCGCACTTGCACTTCCTATTCTAGCTGACACCGAGGCTTCCCACTTCAAATTTTCTTTCTCCATTTTGAATAAACAGAATGCACTAATTAACAACAATATTTATACTTATCTTACAAAGAGTACATGTATACGTACGTAAGACTCATGAGATCAAACTCTATTTTGTTCGTTTGATTTATTACAATAAGAAAGTGAGTCTTAAAAACGAATTCTGAATTTCACATTTAATTGAGATAGAAGATCTGATCCAGACTCACCATAATGATTCCCCTCTCGGATTGTTACTAGATCCGTAATAACCACCTACGCTAAAAGACAATTAGGACATTGATAAGGAGATGTTTATGGATACTATATTAGATGTAGGTTAAAGAAATTAGGTATACAATTACATTAGTGATGTATTCAATGTCCAAGTTTATTTAAGAGGATAAATTTTATATACTTTTGCATGGCCAAGGATCCTCTCTTTTCTCAATCATATTGTGTACGTATTAGTTTATAGGGCTACCTTTGTCTCAACTGGGGTTTGAAAACAATCGCGGATGACCTTCATGAATAAGCTCGAGATCGGTTCGATAATAAACGAACACGAATATGATTTTTAGACTCTATTAATAAATGTACTCGGGGATGAAAGCTCGTTAACTTCATAAATATGCTCGATTAAAATGTTAGTTATATGATATGATAAAATATAATAAGTATATGTAGCATTAAACTATTAAATAATATCAATAATTGAATCTTTATACACATTTTTATGTATATAACATTAATATATGGGATTGAATTGAATTTGGATATCCATTTAAATTGATACAATAAATTAAATTAATTAAACATTACAATTTTATTTAGTTAATGGCGAGATAAAACGTATACGAGTGTTTACGGACCAACTCTGAATTCATTAGTTAGTAGTATTTCTTAGGGAAAATAAATACAAGATCCAAATAATACATAAGTACTTTAAATACGTTCAATTTTAGTTCAAAATTTTAATTGTTAGATATTAAGTTCAACTCACTCATTAAGTAGTTTTAAAATGGAGAAGGAATATTTATGGTTTGGTTTATGCATGTGCGTACAGTGAAAGAATCTGAAAATACATTTTAAATCTTTTTGAGGGGTCTAATATATAAATAAAAAAATTTTGATAGTTAAATACATTATAAAAAAAATTAATAGTTAAATATATACAGCTAATAAGAGTAAAGTAGGGGGATAGAAGGATTCAGGGAGCATTCCACCCCTCGGATTCACAATTGTGTGTGAGAGAGGATGGTAATAAGGTGACAACCTATGAGACAAATTCCACAGCAACATATAGAGATGGTTCTGTCAGCAATGAATAAAATAATTTTTTATTTATTATTAATGTGATTACAAAATATAAAGAGTAATTTATCTAATAGAATAGTTTGGTAATAAGAAAACTACAAAAAAAAAAAAAAGTAAAAAAGAAGGGAATCAAATTCATCACAAAACACCAAAACAAAAACCGACCATAAAGAATCACTATCTGGATATATTTGCTCTATCAAAATTATAAACCTCGTCATTATACAACCCACCCAGCTATACACAGTGATCAATTAATTAAACCCGACTTCATGTCTCGATCTTGGCGGCCACAGCATCTTCAAAATTCTCAAACCCAAAATCAATGACACAAATATTGAATTAAAGAGTCTGATTTTTAATTTATATGTTCACATATTCTAGTCTTTGGGTGATTTGTGGCTGGTGTGGATTAAAAATTTAGAGAAACGTAATTTAGAACCGTCAGCGCTCTTAAGTTCTTGAGTTCAACTTGCTATTTGCCAAGGTAATGGACCTCATGGCCAAGAAAGACAAAGCTATGGGTGAAAAAATAATAACTGTATCCACTCACTGCATCACAAGCCAGAAAAGAGAAAGATTAAAATAAAAAATAAAAATTTCTTTGCAAGATTCATGTTTTCTTCTATTCTTTAGTCATTCTATCAATTTAAATTTTTGTAATTTTGTTGGATGAATGCATGTGTGACCAAAGAGTTTTAACAGATAGTATTCATGTTCAGAAAAAATATGAAAACGTATTGACAGCAACCTAAGACCAAACATGCATTATTCAACCCAGCCAGCCAGCTATATTGATCAATAAATTAATCCTCCATTTTGTCTGTGCCATTAATTATATATTAAGCCACACTTTATGTCTCGATCTTGGCGGCCACAGCATCTTCAAAATTTTCAACCCGAAAATTAATGAGACAAATATTGAATTGAATAGTTTAAAGATTCGAGAGTCTAACTTTTAAATTCTCTATATGCTTACAGAGTTCAGTCTTTTGTTTGGCTATCCTTCAACTGATTGGACATACTTTAGAATAGTCATCGTTCTTAAACTCTCTTAAGTTCAACTTGCTATTTGCCAAGGTAATAGGAGAAAAGCCAACGTAATGGGTGGAAAAATAATAACCGTATCCACTCATTACATCAAGTCCATAGTTTTGTATGTATTTTTTTCCTACATGATCTTTTTTTTTCCTTCCAATTTTTCAGTCATTCTACCAATTTCACTCTTTTTGGTTTTTTTAGCCGACAATATTATGTTCCAGAAACTATGTAAGTGTTCTAAGAGCAACTTAAGGCCAAACTGGAAGAAGATGGTGAAAGATATGGAAGGAATCGAGAGAACACTAAGGCTATATATTGTCATTATTAATTTGGAGAATGATGAATGAAAATATGGAAGCACCCGGTTCAAAGCAACCTAAAGGCAATTGTCATTTATTAATTTAGAAAAGATTTAACTTCCAAAAATGTCATCATACTTTTTCAAAATCTCTCGTTTGGTCACTACACTTTTTTTCCCCCAAAAATGTCACCATACTTTCGAAAGTGGGCAAGAAATGTCATTCTGTTATATTTTTCCGTTAGAGCTAACGGAATAGTTAACATGTGCCTCTCACATGTTTTTTTTCAGGGGTATTTTTGCCCTTTTACTATTCATTTCTTTTTCCTTTTCTTTTTCTCTCTTTCTTCTTCGCCGATGGTTTAGACAATCTTCTTTGTTTTTGTTCTTTCTTCTTCTCCGACTATTCAGACCAGCTTCTCATTTTTTTCCCTTCCTTTTTCTCTGACGGTTCAGACGGTCTTCTTCGTGCTACCGCAACTTCCAGCCGCATTCGCTTGTTGTACGTCTGAGGGGGGGAGGAGCGGCGGAGGGAGTGAGAGGGGAGGCGGACAGAAGCGAAGAAAGGATGAGGGATTTGAGGAAGAAGATAAATAGTAAAAATTGGGTAGAAGGGAAGAGAAAAAAAAAAAAGTAAAAAGCCAAAAATACCCCTAAAAAACATGTGAGATGCACATGTTGCCTATTCGGTTGGTGACATTTCTGGGGGCAAAAAAAAATTGAATGACCAAACGAGAGATTCTGAAAAAGTATGATGACATTTTTGGCAATTAACTCTTTAGAAAAAGCTGAATGAAAATATAGACGCGGCCGGTTTGAGATCAACCTAAAGGCTATTGCAGTTACTAATTTGGTTTGAGATCAACCTAAAGGCTATTGCGGTTACTAATTTGGATGAGGATGAATGAAAATATGATTTATAGAATATATTTATAATATAGGATTGTGATTTTTATCATCAATGCTTTTTTTTGGAACATATATAATAATTATTATTTTGATACTTTAGTAGTATGTATCTTATTTAATGATACCGGAAAACAAATTTGGCACTAAAATCACCCCCTTATAATATTTTGTTTCGCGATGGCCGCTGAATGTATATATCCACTTTTTCTGAATGTTCTTTGATAAACACAAAAATGCAAAGACTACGTCGAAAGTACATTGGCAAAGGAGGATTTTTGGAAAAATTTAGCCAAACGGAAACTAAAAATTCAAGTACTTGCAAAAAATTTTGGAATTTTTTGAGTTTGGGTATTTTTCTAATGAAGACTTTTCTAAGAATTCGTATTTTCATAGTTAACTTTGGCTATATATATATATATATATGTACAGTAACCGTTCTAATTGACGTAGTAGCTAGACACATATATCGACTTTGTGTAATAGCATGACCGAATAAAAACTATATAATTGAATGAGAAAGAACCACCTATGAGTATAGTTTAGTTTGCAAATGTCTAAACTAAACAACATTTATCTTACTACATACATGTTAGTAATTTGCAGAATAATTTTCAACCATTAATCTAGAAATGTGTTTTTAAGATTTTAAATTGATCAAGTTTGATTAATTTACTAATATCCAAAAAAGTCATTCGGTAATGGTAGCAAAAAAAGAAAGAAAAGAGTGCAATGTGTAGTCCAAGAAAGTTGAAATTCATGCATGATCGATGTAATCTCCCGTCTCATTTTTAAAAAATATTTTTGTCTCATTTCAAGTTCGATTTAAATTTGTTTACATTACATACCTGTTCAAAAGTAGATATCTGACCCGACCAGACCCGATCCGAACAGATCGGATCAGTTTTGGATCGCCGATCCGAAAATTCAGTTCGGATCGGATCAGGTCGGATATCTGCTTTTGAACATCCGATCCGAACTCTTTTTTTTTTTTTTTTTTCTTCTTCCAGCCATATTGTTTCTTTTCTGTTATACTACAAACCACCATATACTCCATGAAAAGTGAAAAATAATCCAAATCCAGAGTGGGTTGAGCCGCAAATCTTGAAAAAGTAGATAATCAAACTTGTTCAAAAGTGAGTGAGTTGAAGCCAAGAAATTAGGGAGAGGGTTTGAAGAATTTGTGCATATCAAATGGTCCGCCGAACCGCGAAAGAAGACTGTGAACATCAAATGGTCCGATCCAATTTCTAAAGTGCATATCAAATGCTGATCCGATTTCACCGTCTTCTTCCAAAATCAACCAGATGGGTTTCAATTTCTTGATGAAAGAAAGGAAATGGATGATATCTAAAGTCAAGTTCTAAGGCTTTTTGACTGATTGCTGGTAATGAAGCTTTTAGCCATACCGACAATTGATCCCTTCCTTTTCCTTTCTTTCCTATTTTCTGAACCGATTGAGAAACGAGATGAAGCATTGAGGAGTGGAAGGTGTCGGCGGATTGAGAAACGTGTGAAGAATATGGAATTAGAGTTTAGGTCATTTTAAAACTTCACTTTAACCTTTTTTTTTTTTTTTAAAGTTTCGGATCCGTTCGGATCAGAACCGATCCGATCCGAACTGATCCGAAAACCATGCTGATCCGAAATTTTTTTGATCCGATCCGATCCGAACCGAAATTTCGGATCGGATCAGCATGATCCGACCTGAACCACGGGTCAAGTGAACAGCTCTATATACCTTTACTAATATAATAATATATAGTTCATAATTAACGTAAAGATAAAAATTACTCATTTTAGGTGTTGTACCTCATAATAAATTTCATATTTTTCAAAATAAACTATTTAAGTAGGACGAAGAGATTATTAATTTGTAGATAGATGCCTTGCCTCCTCATGAATTAATTCTGACGAGCGGAAGGACAAATTAAGCTGCTCTCTCTGATTCTTCTTCTTTTTCCATGCACATTGCCCAATCCCCACCCACCACAATAAGGCATTATAATTTAGGTTTAATTACGGTTTGCCCGTTGTGTTATTCAGTTTTTACAAGTAGTCATCCCGTGTTTTAAAAACTAACACTTAACTCCCTTTGTCATAAGTCACAAAATAAATTCTGAAATGAGCAAAATGCCTTTTTAAAAATATTTTTCTTTGTAAGTAGCTGACTATATTATATGCATATTGTTCTTTCAGATTTATTACTGATTAATGTGGTTGTAATTATTAATGTTTGAGTTATTATTGGTCTTGAATGAAGCGGATTCATGCATGTGACCTCCACCCCCATTAGCGCATGCAGGAATCCACTTCATGCATGCAGTATGCCCTTGAAGGATGAACAATAAATTTTTTTAAAAAAATTATAAATGTTACTTTTCCATAGTAGCACTTAAGGAACAAAAAAAAAAAAAATCTAATACTTGTGAATAATATTCATAGTACTGTTCACAAATATTATTAATACTCTTTTCAAGTATTACTTTCAATTTTTTTAAAAAATTGTGAGCAAAAAAGAAAAACAAAAAAAGGAACCAAGAAAAACTAAAAAGCGTGAAACACAAGCTTGTGCGTGACAGGTTCATTGCATACATCAACTTGTTGCACGCAAATTTTTGTGTAGAATAATTTTCAAACGATACTATACTCTTACCTAAATATCGTACGTCCGTGGAAAAGTAAAAATGAAGGAATCAAATTCATCACAAAACACCAAAACAAAAACCGAAGGAATCATTATTTGGATATATTTGCTCCATCATTATAAATTATAAACATGCATTATTCAACCCAGCGAGCTTTACTCTAATAAATTAATAAAACCAGCCAGCCATAGTGATCAATTAATTAATCCTCCATTTTGTCTGTGCCAGTAATTATATATTAAGCCCCACTTCATGTGTCCACAGCATCTTCAAAATTTCAAACCGAAAATTAATGAGACAAAATATTGAAGAACACAATACATAAAAGGAGTTGTGTTTTAAAAATATTCTTTTGTTCTAATGGAAGAGTTCATTTTTTATTTGTTTACATTATCCATTTAATTATTAATATAATAATATGTGATTTATAATTAATTATTAATTAAAAAGCAAGTAAGGATCGATATAAATAAATAATATGGTGTCAATCTAGCGACGGAATCAGAACAAAATTTTTTAAAGATCCAATATAAGAATAAATTTTTTTTTGAAAGTTAAAAATACACTTCTAATAAATGTGGATGAGGGGGGGTTATAGAGGGGTCCAGAGACCACCCCACCACCCTTTGGATCCACCCTTGTGTAACTCCATAATAAGTTTATTTATGTGCTATACATTACCATTCATAATAAGTTATAAAATTTTCAAACTGGAGTAATTTAGAGGAACAAAAGAAATATATACCAGGTCAATTCAGGTAAGATTAACAAGTTTGAGTGCCAAAGGCAGCGGCGGACACAGGGCTGGGCGAGGCAGTGCCGACACCCTGCCTTCCACCGAGAGCTAAGGGTAGTAGTAATTCTAACCCTTAGCTCCGCCCTGCCGCCGCTGCAAAATTTAGGGCAAGGATGTGCCGCTAGCTTCTTTTTTTTTCTTTTTTAACAAAAAATTTTAACCTGTTAAGTAAAACGACGTCGTTTTACTTAAGGGAAAAAAACCCCTTAAGTAAAACGACGTCGTTCTACTTAAGGGGGAAAAGAAATTTGAAAAATGTAAAGGGTCAGTTTTGAAAAATCTAATTCACAAATTAGACCCCTCCTCCTATATTTATTTCTAATTCCTCCCATTCCCTTTTGCTTCTAATCCCTAAAACCCAATTCACAAATGAAACCTCTCTCCAATTATTATTATTATTATTATTATTATTATTATTGCGGCGGCTATTTGATAGTATATAATAAGAAGAAATTTTTTGCCAAGATTAATAATGAAGAAATTTTGCAACATTTTCAACAGATAAGTGATCACATAACACATTTATCTCGTCTTACTCACTTATGCGGTACTTGTTCTTCAAACATTAAGAAATAGTTGTTTTACTAATATGTACTTTATTTTATTTTCTGCATTAAATTTTTTTTTTTTGCAGATATCATTATGGTTATGTGTTTACATTAGTAGTTATGTATCTTATAATGACACTGGAAAAAAAAAATCTGGAATGAAACATACTCTTTATATTTTGTTTTAGTACCGCCGTGGATTATTTTAATACTTTAGTAGTATGTATTTTATTTAATGACGGCGAAAAAAAATTTTCCATTAAAATCGCTCTTCTGATATTTTGTTCTACGTTAGCCACTGGCCAACGGAACAGGAAAAATAAATAAATTAAGCCCTACGGACAACATAGCGATTGCATGTGTTGTCTATGGTCGTTAACATTTAATTGAACTGATATGCTTATCGAGCGCGCAGCAAATTAATTAGCTTTTTGTTAAAAGAAAAGACAGATAAAATGGGAGATGTACCCTACTTATTGATAAATGGATGGATGAAAGATATGATCATTCACATTATGATATAAACTGGAAAAAATTGCATAAGTTTATTTATTCATTTATTAAGGAGATGATGGAATTCATTCAAGCACATTAATATATATATATATGTCTCACACAACGTATGGTGAGAGCTTGTACCCTAGTCTCCCTTATCCAAAGACCTTAAAATCTCTTGGATATACCACTGGTCCAACACTTGAATACAATTGAATAAGTATGTATGTACTAGCTAGTAAGCAAAAGAATGTTACTTAAAACAATGTATTCATATATGAAAATAATCAAATTTTTTAAAAATAATATAATTTTTTTTACACAATTACAAAATAATTAAAAATAGACAAACTTTATAAAGAGTTTGATAATTTGCTCAAAAAATAATGATAAGTAATAGAATCGTAACTTCAAATTAAGAATAAGTTATACCTTTTAAAATTTAAAAAGAAAGTATTTGACTTAAAGTGAGGGTGTAAAAAAGTGAGCAAACCAAAATTAGTAAAAATTATTTCCTACATTTGTTGGATTTATGTTTATAGTAGATTAGACCAATAAAAAAAAATATTCCTTCCGTTCCATTACAAGATCACACTTTCACAGAGTACAACTTATTATAAATATCAATATACAATACCAAAAATTGATAATTTGACATCACTTATTCCATTTCTACACTTTCACAGAGTACAACTTATTATAAATATCAAAAAATATTCCTTCCGTTCCATTACAAGATCACACTTTCACAGAGTACAACTTATTATAAATATCAATATACAATACTAAATGATGTGCATAAAATTGAAATCCCCCTTGGGCCTAGCCCAATGAATTAGAACTAAGAAACAGTAAAGGATAAAGAAGCCCAGATACATGTTTAGGTCAGAAAAATCATACAAACCAAGTCTCTATCACCAATTTAGGTCGGCTATAAAAGGCTCAGATCGGCAATATAGATTTAAATAACTCACGAAGGTTTAAGTCGGAAAGTATTCTAAACCAAGTTGTGAATCTTAGATCGGTAAACTTTATAACCCAGCTCGGTAAGATTGGCCCAGGAAAAGTACTATTCTACTCAATAAGCCTAGGTCGGTGTAAGATTAAAAGAAGTTAGATCGGTCAAAAGTGTTATGGCTCAGGTCGGTAAGTACTAAAACACATGAGAGCTTAGGTCGGTAAAAAGTAAACCGGTCCGAGATAAGATAATATATTCAAAACAGTTACATCATGGTAGGACCATCATGTTAGTAAATGCAGGATAATAATGACCAGGAGCCAAAACTAAAGCCAGTTTTCCCGGAGCGGCTAAAGTATCATTAAAAAAGAATAAGTGGGAGCGTATGACATCATGATCCAACGGAATTATCAAGAATAAAATCTATAAATACCCAGGTACAAGCCTCCCATTCGGGAAAAAAAAAATCTGGAATGAAACATACTCTTTATATTTTGTTTTAGTACCGCCGTGGATTATTTTAATACTTTAGTAGTATGTATTTTATTTAATGACGGCGAAAAAAAATTTTCCATTAAAATCGCTCTTCTGATATTTTGTTCTACGTTAGCCACTGGCCAACGGAACAGGAAAAATAAATAAATTAAGCCCTACGGACAACATAGCGATTGCATGTGTTGTCTATGGTCGTTAACATTTAATTGAACTGATATGCTTATCGAGCGCGCAGCAAATTAATTAGCTTTTTGTTAAAAGAAAAGACAGATAAAATGGGAGATGTACCCTACTTATTGATAAATGGATGGATGAAAGATATGATCATTCACATTATGATATAAACTGGAAAAATTGCATAAGTTTATTTATTCATTTATTAAGGAGATGATGGAATTCATTCAAGCACATTAATATATATATATATGTCTCACACAACGTATGGTGAGAGCTTGTACCCTAGTCTCCCTTATCCAAAGACCTTAAAATCTCTTGGATATACCACTGGTCCAACACTTGAATACAATTGAATAAGTATGTATGTACTAGCTAGTAAGCAAAAGAATGTTACTTAAAACAATGTATTCATATATGAAAATAATCAAATTTTTTAAAAATAATATAATTTTTTTTACACAATTACAAAATAATTAAAAATAGACAAACTTTATAAAGAGTTTGATAATTTGCTCAAAAAATAATGATAAGTAATAGAATCGTAACTTCAAATTAAGAATAAGTTATACCTTTTAAAATTTAAAAGAAAGTATTTGACTTAAAGTGAGGGTGTAAAAAAGTGAGCAAACCAAAATTAGTAAAAATTATTTCCTACATTTGTTGGATTTATGTTTATAGTAGATTAGACCAATAAAAAAAAATATTCCTTCCGTTCCATTACAAGATCACACTTTCACAGAGTACAACTTATTATAAATATCAATATACAATACCAAAAATTGATAATTTGACATCACTTATTCCATTTCTACACTTTCACAGAGTACAACTTATTATAAATATCAAAAAATATTCCTTCCGTTCCATTACAAGATCACACTTTCACAGAGTACAACTTATTATAAATATCAATATACAATACTAAATGATGTGCATAAAATTGAAATCCCCCTTGGGCCTAGCCCAATGAATTAGAACTAAGAAACAGTAAAGGATAAAGAAGCCCAGATACATGTTTAGGTCAGAAAAATCATACAAACCAAGTCTCTATCACCAATTTAGGTCGGCTATAAAAGGCTCAGATCGGCAATATAGATTTAAATAACTCACGAAGGTTTAAGTCGGAAAGTATTCTAAACCAAGTTGTGAATCTTAGATCGGTAAACTTTATAACCCAGCTCGGTAAGATTGGCCCAGGAAAAGTACTATTCTACTCAATAAGCCTAGGTCGGTGTAAGATTAAAAGAAGTTAGATCGGTCAAAAGTGTTATGGCTCAGGTCGGTAAGTACTAAAACACATGAGAGCTTAGGTCGGTAAAAAGTAAACCGGTCCGAGATAAGATAATATATTCAAAACAGTTACATCATGGTAGGACCATCATGTTAGTAAATACAGGATAATAATGACCAGGAGCCAAAACTAAAGCCAGTTTTCCCGGAGCGGCTAAAGTATCATTAAAAAAGAATAAGTGGGAGCGTATGACATCATGATCCAACGGAATTATCAAGAATAAAATCTATAAATACCCAGGTACAAGCCTCCCATTCGGGAAAAAAAAAATCTGGAATGAAACATACTCTTTATATTTTGTTTTAGTACCGCCGTGGATTATTTTAATACTTTAGTAGTATGTATTTTATTTAATGACGGCGAAAAAAATTTTCCATTAAAATCGCCCTTCTGATATTTTGTTCTACGTTAGCCACTGGCCAACGGAACAGGAAAAATAAATAAATTAAGCCCTACGGACAACATAGCGATTGCATGTGTTGTCTATGGTCGTTAACATTTAATTGAACTGATATGCTTATCGAGCGCGCAGCAAATTAATTAGCTTTTTGTTAAAAGAAAAGACAGATAAAATGGGAGATGTACCCTACTTATTGATAAATGGATGGATGAAAGATATGATCATTCACATTATGATATAAACTGGAAAAAATTGCATAAGTTTATTTATTCATTTATTAAGGAGATGATGGAATTCATTCAAGCACATTAATATATATATATATGTCTCACACAACGTATGGTGAGAGCTTGTACCCTAGTCTCCCTTATCCAAAGACCTTAAAATCTCTTGGATATACCACTGGTCCAACACTTGAATACAATTGAATAAGTATGTATGTACTAGCTAGTAAGCAAAAGAATGTTACTTAAAACAATGTATTCATATATGAAAATAATCAAATTTTTTAAAAATAATATAATTTTTTTTACACAATTACAAAATAATTAAAAATAGACAAACTTTATAAAGAGTTTGATAATTTGCTCAAAAAATAATGATAAGTAATAGAATCGTAACTTCAAATTAAGAATAAGTTATACCTTTTAAAATTTAAAAAGAAAGTATTTGACTTAAAGTGAGGGTGTAAAAAAGTGAGCAAACCAAAATTAGTAAAAATTATTTCCTACATTTGTTGGATTTATGTTTATAGTAGATTAGACCAATAAAAAAAAATATTCCTTCCGTTCCATTACAAGATCACACTTTCACAGAGTACAACTTATTATAAATATCAATATACAATACCAAAAATTGATAATTTGACATCACTTATTCCATTTCTACACTTTCACAGAGTACAACTTATTATAAATATCAAAAAATATTCCTTCCGTTCCATTACAAGATCACACTTTCACAGAGTACAACTTATTATAAATATCAATATACAATACTAAATGATGTGCATAAAATTGAAATCCCCCTTGGGCCTAGCCCAATGAATTAGAACTAAGAAACAGTAAAGGATAAAGAAGCCCAGATACATGTTTAGGTCAGAAAAATCATACAAACCAAGTCTCTATCACCAATTTAGGTCGGCTATAAAAGGCTCAGATCGGCAATATAGATTTAAATAACTCACGAAGGTTTAAGTCGGAAAGTATTCTAAACCAAGTTGTGAATCTTAGATCGGTAAACTTTATAACCCAGCTCGGTAAGATTGGCCCAGGAAAAGTACTATTCTACTCAATAAGCCTAGGTCGGTGTAAGATTAAAAGAAGTTAGATCGGTCAAAAGTGTTATGGCTCAGGTCGGTAAGTACTAAAACACATGAGAGCTTAGGTCGGTAAAAAGTAAACCGGTCCGAGATAAGATAATATATTCAAAACAGTTACATCATGGTAGGACCATCATGTTAGTAAATGCAGGATAATAATGACCAGGAGCCAAAACTAAAGCCAGTTTTCCCGGAGCGGCTAAAGTATCATTAAAAAAGAATAAGTGGGAGCGTATGACATCATGATCCAACGGAATTATCAAGAATAAAATCTATAAATACCCAGGTACAAGCCTCCCATTCGGGAAAAAAAAAATCTGGAATGAAACATACTCTTTATATTTTGTTTTAGTACCGCCGTGGATTATTTTAATACTTTAGTAGTATGTATTTTATTTAATGACGGCGAAAAAAAATTTTCCATTAAAATCGCCCTTCTGATATTTTGTTCTACGTTAGCCACTGGCCAACGGAACAGGAAAAATAAATAAATTAAGCCCTACGGACAACATAGCGATTGCATGTGTTGTCTATGGTCGTTAACATTTAATTGAACTGATATGCTTATCGAGCGCGCAGCAAATTAATTAGCTTTTTGTTAAAAGAAAAGACAGATAAAATGGGAGATGTACCCTACTTATTGATAAATGGATGGATGAAAGATATGATCATTCACATTATGATATAAACTGGAAAAAATTGCATAAGTTTATTTATTCATTTATTAAGGAGATGATGGAATTCATTCAAGCACATTAATATATATATATGTCTCACACAACGTATGGTGAGAGCTTGTACCCTAGTCTCCCTTATCCAAAGACCTTAAAATCTCTTGGATATACCACTGGTCCAACACTTGAATACAATTGAATAAGTATGTATGTACTAGCTAGTAAGCAAAAGAATGTTACTTAAAACAATGTATTCATATATGAAAATAATCAAATTTTTTAAAAATAATATAATTTTTTTTACACAATTACAAAATAATTAAAAATAGACAAACTTTATAAAGAGTTTGATAATTTGCTCAAAAAATAATGATAAGTAATAGAATCGTAACTTCAAATTAAGAATAAGTTATACCTTTTAAAATTTAAAAAGAAAGTATTTGACTTAAAGTGAGGGTGTAAAAAAGTGAGCAAACCAAAATTAGTAAAAATTATTTCCTACATTTGTTGGATTTATGTTTATAGTAGATTAGACCAATAAAAAAAAATATTCCTTCCGTTCCATTACAAGATCACACTTTCACAGAGTACAACTTATTATAAATATCAATATACAATACCAAAAATTGATAATTTGACATCACTTATTCCATTTCTACACTTTCACAGAGTACAACTTATTATAAATATCAAAAAATATTCCTTCCGTTCCATTACAAGATCACACTTTCACAGAGTACAACTTATTATAAATATCAATATACAATACTAAATGATGTGCATAAAATTGAAATCCCCCTTGGGCCTAGCCCAATGAATTAGAACTAAGAAACAGTAAAGGATAAAGAAGCCCAGATACATGTTTAGGTCAGAAAAATCATACAAACCAAGTCTCTATCACCAATTTAGGTCGGCTATAAAAGGCTCAGATCGGCAATATAGATTTAAATAACTCACGAAGGTTTAAGTCGGAAAGTATTCTAAACCAAGTTGTGAATCTTAGATCGGTAAACTTTATAACCCAGCTCGGTAAGATTGGCCCAGGAAAAGTACTATTCTACTCAATAAGCCTAGGTCGGTGTAAGATTAAAAGAAGTTAGATCGGTCAAAAGTGTTATGGCTCAGGTCGGTAAGTACTAAAACACATGAGAGCTTAGGTCGGTAAAAAGTAAACCGGTCCGAGATAAGATAATATATTCAAAACAGTTACATCATGGTAGGACCATCATGTTAGTAAATGCAGGATAATAATGACCAGGAGCCAAAACTAAAGCCAGTTTTCCCGGAGCGGCTAAAGTATCATTAAAAAAGAATAAGTGGGAGCGTATGACATCATGATCCAACGGAATTATCAAGAATAAAATCTATAAATACCCAGGTACAAGCCTCCCATTCGGGAAAAAAAAAATCTGGAATGAAACATACTCTTTATATTTTGTTTTAGTACCGCCGTGGATTATTTTAATACTTTAGTAGTATGTATTTTATTTAATGACGGCGAAAAAAAATTTTCCATTAAAATCGCTCTTCTGATATTTTGTTCTACGTTAGCCACTGGCCAACGGAACAGGAAAAATAAATAAATTAAGCCCTACGGACAACATAGCGATTGCATGTGTTGTCTATGGTCGTTAACATTTAATTGAACTGATATGCTTATCGAGCGCGCAGCAAATTAATTAGCTTTTTGTTAAAAGAAAAGACAGATAAAATGGGAGATGTACCCTACTTATTGATAAATGGATGGATGAAAGATATGATCATTCACATTATGATATAAACTGGAAAAAATTGCATAAGTTTATTTATTCATTTATTAAGGAGATGATGGAATTCATTCAAGCACATTAATATATATATATATGTCTCACACAACGTATGGTGAGAGCTTGTACCCTAGTCTCCCTTATCCAAAGACCTTAAAATCTCTTGGATATACCACTGGTCCAACACTTGAATACAATTGAATAAGTATGTATGTACTAGCTAGTAAGCAAAAGAATGTTACTTAAAACAATGTATTCATATATGAAAATAATCAAATTTTTTAAAAATAATATAATTTTTTTTACACAATTACAAAATAATTAAAAATAGACAAACTTTATAAAGAGTTTGATAATTTGCTCAAAAAATAATGATAAGTAATAGAATCGTAACTTCAAATTAAGAATAAGTTATACCTTTTAAAATTTAAAAAGAAAGTATTTGACTTAAAGTGAGGGTGTAAAAAAGTGAGCAAACCAAAATTAGTAAAAATTATTTCCTACATTTGTTGGATTTATGTTTATAGTAGATTAGACCAATAAAAAAAAATATTCCTTCCGTTCCATTACAAGATCACACTTTCACAGAGTACAACTTATTATAAATATCAATATACAATACCAAAAATTGATAATTTGACATCACTTATTCCATTTCTACACTTTCACAGAGTACAACTTATTATAAATATCAAAAAATATTCCTTCCGTTCCATTACAAGATCACACTTTCACAGAGTACAACTTATTATAAATATCAATATACAATACTAAATGATGTGCATAAAATTGAAATCCCCATTGGGCCTAGCCCAATGAATTAGAACTAAGAAACAGTAAAGGATAAAGAAGCCCAGATACATGTTTAGGTCAGAAAAATCATACAAACCAAGTCTCTATCACCAATTTAGGTCGGCTATAAAAGGCTCAGATCGGCAATATAGATTTAAATAACTCACGAAGGTTTAAGTCGGAAAGTATTCTAAACCAAGTTGTGAATCTTAGATCGGTAAACTTTATAACCCAGCTCGGTAAGATTGGCCCAGGAAAAGTACTATTCTACTCAATAAGCCTAGGTCGGTGTAAGATTAAAAGAAGTTAGATCGGTCAAAAGTGTTATGGCTCAGGTCGGTAAGTACTAAAACACATGAGAGCTTAGGTCGGTAAAAAGTAAACCGGTCCGAGATAAGATAATATATTCAAAACAGTTACATCATGGTAGGACCATCATGTTAGTAAATGCAGGATAATAATGACCAGGAGCCAAAACTAAAGCCAGTTTTCCCGGAGCGGCTAAAGTATCATTAAAAAAGAATAAGTGGGAGCGTATGACATCATGATCCAACGGAATTATCAAGAATAAAATCTATAAATACCCAGGTACAAGCCTCCCATTCGGGTAAGTTCCTACAAGCAATTTCTGCAATTCTCACTAGCATTTCTTAAACTATTCTCTCATTTACACTTTCTCTGAGCATTCTTGTTCTATATTGTTTATCTCTTTCATCTTACTGACTTGATCGTCGGAGCCTATACAGGGGGGAAAGCCCCGCTCCTTTTCTGAATTGATCTTCAATTGGTGAACGGAGCAGTGCAAAATCATCAAGTTTCATCATCTTTGCCAAGCTCAAGAACCTTACTTAGATCTTCCCTCAAAATTGTTCATCTCCAGTTGGGCCATTGGGTTACTCAAAGCTTCATTTGAATTGGGCAATTTCTGTCTTCAAGAGTTCATTGGGCCGCGAAGAAGCATCGTTCCCTCATTGTAATTTTTGCGTCACATCAACTGGCGCCGTCTGTGGGGAACGTTTGATCAGATTATTTCATCAAATTTTCCTCATTTAAATAAATTTGTTGAAACCATGACGCAAACTCGTTCAGGAAAGGGTGCTTCTTCTTCTGACAACCACAATGGGCTCACCGTTACAACCGCTTTGGTCCCTACGTTTCTGCCACCAGTTCTAATCCTCCATCTGATCCACCAACTACTACCACCCTTGTTGAAACTCTCACCCCGGAACAGGAACAGGCAGAAAAAGATAGGTTCTTCCGTTTATTTCCAGAACTATTTCACTTAATAAACCATGTTGCTCCTATCATCTCTACTCTTAATACAGAACCTCCCCTTACAACCACCACCACAGAAGCAGTTAACACAGAACACCCCTATGGTTTACACTGGTCCCCAACCGTTCCCCCACCCAGGGCTATCATCAACCCTGTGTCCAACCCCTCTGCTGCTTTAATGTCTAGTCCTCCCCCCACCATCTACTACTATATGTCCTCCCAACCTGGGAGAGTTAATTTTTCTTCAATCAGTCATATTGCTGGTCCTCCTAACCCTTCTGTGGCACCACCTGTTTATACCACTGTAGCTCATACTCAGGCTAATCTTACTTTTCCGGATCCCTTTATGGCCCCCAATGCTCAGTTCAATAACGGTTCTCTTATGTCAGGCCTGCCCTTTCCCACTTTAGGACAACAAGTAAGTCAATTGAATCAACCTGGCCATGGCATAAAATCGGCCAAATGAATCAACCCTGTTATTACCCCGGATACACCACTACATCCAACCCTGCAATGTTTCAGCATTATGGTTTAGGCAATAACCGAGCCATGCAGCCGCCCTTAGAAAATATTCCTTTACTTAATCCAAATTATTATCCCGGGCCCGGCCTAGGAAACTATTACCTCGGCCTGGGGGGACACCCCTTAGGTCAGTCCGGATATCCCCAGCTCGGCCTACCCGGTCTGGATATACTCAGATCGGACGAACTGCCCCCACGTCTCGCGTGTCTCATCCTTTTGGATGGGAGATTCAAATGGCACAATTTCCCCCTGGATACAGAGGCCTAGGTAAGGTTGACAAGTATGACGGTACCACCGACCCCACGGCTCACTGGATGCAGTGCATGAGCGTCATGGATGCTGCCAACCTGTCCGACGCTAACCGATGCATGACATTCCATCTGACACTTAAAGGTCAGGCCATAAATTGGTATTGTACTTTGCCCCGAAATTCTATTCATTCTTTAGATCAGTTTGGTGACCTGTTTTTAGCCAATTTCATGGGTAATAAGATATTGTCTAAACCAATTTCACATTTAATGAACATAACACAAAAAATGGGAGAGGGATTACAGGCATACATAGATCGGTTCAATATAGAGTCTAGGCAATGTCATGAAAAAGATGATAGAATAATGATGGGATCATTTATTAATGGGTTACGGTCAGGACCTTTAGCTACTGAATTGGCCATTCGACCCCCACATTCTTATTTTGAAATGATGGTTACTGCTGTTAACTTTGCTGTTGTTGAAGATGCTACAGCTATAAAACAGGAAAGGGAAAGAAGTTTTTCCGATTTATATGGTAAGAGGAAAGCTTCTTCCCCAATTCTTACATCGGGAGGAAATAAGAAATTAAACTTTGCCAATACCACTAATTCCATTCCAAAGGCCGGGGTAAGTGTAAACACTGTGCAGGTAGCCGAGCCCTTCTCAGTCCCCCGAGCTGACATATATGCTGCCATTCAGAGTCAAGGGCTGCTGCCCCCAGCTCGACCCATGACGGGTCCCACAGATCGGCTCAATCCGGGCAGGTATTGTAATTACCATAAAAACATTGGTCACAATACTAATGACTGTCGTGATTTAGCTGCAGAAATAGCTAAATTAATTCAAGCTGGGAAACTACCACAATATACACAAGTAGCACCTCTACCTAAACCGGTGACTTCAGCAATCCGTGAACGACCTAACGGATGCTACCGATGTGGAGAGACCGGTCATTTTGCCCGCGAATGTCCCCAATCCGACTCCCGAGCCCCAAATGCTGGGGGTAACACCGACCTGAATATAGCAGGGATTGTAAACACCATAGCAGGAGGACCAACCCAAGGCGACTCTAACCGCCAAAGGAAACAGGTATACCGGCAAAGGAACTCTATTCTAGGTAAGCGTAAATCAGATACCATGACACCAGGCATTACTTTCGATGACACAGATACATTTCTGTCTTTCAATTGTGACGATCCACTAGTGATCGATTGCTACATTTCAAATTACCAAGTACGTAGGACATTGTTAGACACGGGTAGTTCTAGCAATATAATTACAACCAAGGCACTGGCTGGTTGTCAATTACACAAGGCACAGTTAAGTCCAGTTCGGACACCATTGATTGGCTTCGGCAATCACCATGTTATACCTGTGGGACACTTGAGTATTCCCGTCACGTTACTGGCTGGACAGCTAAAACGTACGGAAACCATAGACTTCGTGGTCATTGATGAGCCATCACCATACAATGTATATTTGGGACGGCCTGGACTAAATCAGTTCCAGGCCATAGCATCTACTGTACACATGCTTTTAAAGTTCCCCACCATAGGTGGGGTAGCTTCTATTCGTTGTGATGTCTTGCAGGCAAACAGTGCTACATGGCTTCCTTGAAGGAACCGACCCCCGTAGATCTGAAATCAAAAATTACTTCTACAATCAGGCCGACCTCCGTTAACATTACCGATCTAACAGGTGGCTCGGACCTGTCCATTGAAGCAGGGGCCGAGGTAAGAATTATTCCCCTCGCGGCCGATCCAAACAAGGTAATAAAAATTGGGGCTGATTTGCCCCCTCAATTACAATATGATTTGCTTAACCTTTTGCGTGAATTTGCGGAAGTTTTTGCTTGGGGACCGGAGGATATGCCTGGCATTTCTCGAAATATCATTGAACACAGGTTATCCATTGATCCCAATCATAGGCCGATCCGACAACGAAAGCGTAACCTCGGGGGAGAACGTAATAGATACGTGGAGATCGAAGTCAACGCCCTGTTGGAAGTACGTATCATCCGAGAAGTAGATTATCCGGAATGGTTGGCTAACCCCGTGTTAGTTTCCAAACCAGATGGTTCATGGCGCATGTGCATAGACTTCACCGACTTAAATAAAGCATGCCCCAAAGATTGGTTCCCATTGCCTTTGATCGACGTGTTGGTTGACGCTATAGCTGGATTTCGATTCCTTAATTTCTTGGATGCATATAAGGGATATCATCAAATCTTCATGGCCAAGAAGATGAAGAAAAAACATCTTTTATTACAGACAAAGGTACATATTGCTTCATAACCATGCCTTTCGGTTTAAAGAATGCTGGAGCTACTTTTCAACGTTTAGTGAATAAAATTTTCAAAAAACAGTTAGGTCGAAATATGGAAGCATATATTGATGATTTACTTGTAAAAAGTAAAAATGAACTTGCTTACTTATCTGATTTACGTGAAACCCTTGAAACACTAGCCCAATATAAATTAAGGTTAAATCCAAAAAAATGTGTTTTTGGAGCCACTTCAGGAAAGTTCTTAGGATACATGGTTTCTGAGGGGGGTATCTCGGTTAATCCTAAGAAAGTAGAAGCTGTATTGAAAATGCACCCGCCTAGGACAATTCGGGAAGTACAACAATTAACGGGTAGATTAGCAGCTTTGAATAGGTTTTTAGCCCGATCAGCAGAACGAGCATTACCATTTTTTAACATTTTAAAGAAAACTGATAAGTTTTTGTGGACCCCGGAATGTCAAAATGCTTTTGAACAATTAAAAAAATACTTAGCTTCTTTGCCATCTTTGACTATGCCTATTCATGGAGAACAATTGTACATGTATATAGCTACTACCAAATCTGTCATTAGCTCGGTTTTGCTCCGAGAAGATAACCGGGTCCAGAGACCCATCTATTTTGTTAGTAAAGTTTTGCAGGCCGCAGAGAAAAATTATTCTAGCCTAGAAAAGCTAGTCCTGGCTCTAGTTCACTCCACACGGCGTCTTAGACCTTATTTCAACTCGCATGGAGTCACCGTTTATACTGACGCACCCCTCAAAGCCATCTTGCAAAAAGCAGGAGTTTCAGGTCGACTCACCAAATGGGCCATTGAATTAAGAGATTATGACATCACCTTTGCCCCACGCACAGCAGTCAAAGGACAGGTGTTGGCGGATTTCATAGCTGAAGGAGTACCAGACAGCCAAGAGAGCATATCTAGCCCGTCAGAAAAAACCGATCTGCTTTTAGCTATAGCCGAGGGTGACGATGCGTGGATCCTCTATGTAGATGGGGCCTCAAGCCAGTCCGGATCGGGTGCAGGGATCGTACTCACCAGCCCGGGAGGAAAAATTCACACGTATGCTTTACGATTCTGCTTCACAGCCACAAATAATGAAGCAGAATACGAAGCTATGATAGCCGGCCTGAAGCTAGCTCGGAAATTTGGAGTCGAAAATCTAAAAATTTGTTCAGACTCTCAGCTCGTGGTTAAACAAATTTTGGGGGAGTATAAGGCTAAGGATCGACAAATGGAGGAGTATTTAACATTGGTGCAACAGCAACTAAAATTCTTTCAAAAATGGGCTATAGAGCGGGTCCCGCGAAGCAAAAATACAAATGCTGATGCCTTGTCCAAATTAGCTTCTTCGGTTTTTTCTCACCTGACTAAAACCGTCCTAGTAGAAGAAATACATAACAGGAGTACAGCTGAACCAATAATATTGTCTATAAGTGAAGGACAGGATTGGAGATTTCCTATATGGCAATACCTACAAGATGGCACTTTACCAGAATCCCGGAAGGAAGCACAACGGATACAAAAGAAGGCTGAATACTATCAAATAATTGGAGAAGACTTGTATAAAAAGGGTTTCTTGATGCCTTTGCTGAAATGCTTGGGATCGGGAGAAGCAAAGGCCATGCTGAAGGAAGTACACGAAGGAGATTGCGGGTCTCACATTGGGGCTCGGAATTTGGCTAAAAAAATAATCGGGGCTGGGTTTTATTGGCCTCGGTTATTCCAAGAAGCAGTAGAGTATGTTCAACGGTGTTCCAGTTGCCAACACAACGCGACAATTCACAAATTGCCGGCCTCCAGCTTTACGGGGATAATTGCCCCATGGCCTTTCGCAGAGTGGGGGATAGATCTTATGGGCCCGTTTCCTAAGGTCGGTTCGTGCCATTACCTTGTTGTGGCCATAGATTATTTCACAAAGTGGGTAGAAGCCGAGGCACTTACAAATATTACGGGGCGAACCGTAGCTCGGTTTCTTTGGAGGCAAGTCATTTGTCGTTCGGTGTGCCCAGATCGGTTATTTCGGACAATGGAACTCAGTTCGAATCTAAAGAATTCACAGCCTTGTGTTCAAAACTTGGCATTACCCAGCGTTTCGCATCGGTAGCCCATCCTCCAGCAAATGGACAAGTAGAACTCACAAACCGAACTTTGTTGCACGGGCTGAAATCCAGACTAGAAGATAAAGGAAAAAATTGGGTAGAACAATTGCCCCATGTGCTTTGGTGCCACCGAACCACGCCTAAATCAGCCACAGGAAAAACCCCTTTCGAGTTGGCCTTCGGGGTCAATGCAGTCATCCCCCCAGAAATACAAAGTGGAGCCCCACGAGTTATGCACTTTGAAAGAAATCAAAATCAGAAAAACTTGGAGCTTGGCCTGGATCTGATAGAAGAAGTTCGGGATTCGGCCTATGTACATCAACTAAATTACAAAAATTTAGTTCGGCAACACTATGATGCTCGGGTCAAACATCGAGCCTTTGTACCTGGAGATTTAGTCTTACGAAACCGATCTATCAGCAAACCACAAGAACAAGGCAAGCTATTTTCTAATTGGGAAGGGCCTTATCGAGTAATCGAAGCTCGACCTACCGGAAGTTATATTTTGGAAGATTTGCAAGGACGATTGATTCCACGAACTTGGAATACAGCACACTTGAGGAAATATTATCAGTAAAGCAGTTCGAGTTAAAGAAGTAAAAATTTGAAGAAAACAGAAAAGATCATTTTTTCGATAAATCAAGCTCGGTTACGAGAACGATCTGAAAAGTACAAGAGTTCTTCGTAAGGGACCAGAATCAGAAAAAATTCTACAAAGTGTAAAGCCGATTACATCACTGCAACTGCATCTAGGCATGCTACCTACATTCCTCACACAGCTGTAAGGAAGGGCAAGCCCGATCTAAAGGAAGGCCGATCTCAAGAAGGAGGAGCTTGGGAAGAGGCTTCATCCGCTATCTCCTGGGGGTTGGCCACCGGATCCTCTTCGACCTTTTCTGGAATGGGAACACCGATGTCTCGGCATTCTTGCTTGATTTCTTCTACTAAGTCGAAAGGATCACGTCCCTCCGGAAGCAAAGAAGACTGGGCTATGGAGTCTTCTGGAGCACCTTCTGCCGACCTGGAGCCTTTTAGCTCGTCCCAGCATATAGTGTACCCACACTGGATTAGCTCGAAAAAACGCCGGTTCATCAACTCCAGAAGGGTCCCTTCCTTAAAAAGTCTCAGCTCGGCCTGACGAGATGCTTCAGCCTCTTCCGAACTGACCATCGCTGCAGCCTTCTTTGTAGCCTCTTCGGCAACTTTCTCCAGGGCAGTTTTCTCCTTCAGCCAGGAAGACTTTTCTTCTTTCAGGGCCTTTATTTCTGCTTCCAGGCCTTGGACCTTGGTCACCAGTTGGCTGGACTTAGTGCTCAGGTCTTGGTTTTGCTGCATTAGCCCGGTTTTTTCAGCTTCAAGCCCTGAGATCTTACTTTTCTCGAGCCCCAGCTGCAACTCCAGTTCCTTCACGGCCTTGTTCGGATTCTTCGACCTCTCCAGCTCATAGCTTTGGGCTAATATATCCAAAGCTGTTGTTCGTCTGTTTGTGGCCGCATAATTAAACAAGACCTGCAAAAATCCGATAAGAGGATAGTATGAAAGTAATGTCCCAGGTAACCTTTTATTTAACCATGTTCGGAAAATCACCTTTTTTATATGCGAGGCTATACGAGCCTCCTGTTCCACCACTTCATTCAAATGATCCCGGAGCTTCTTGTTGGCTCGGATAATCTCCTCGAAAGATTGAGAAGACTCGGCCGCCAATTCCTGAAATGGCATAAGATCCTCTAGTGGTGGTTCCGGCAAATCGACCTGGTGAATAGGCCGAGCTAGGGAGATCGGTCTCACCTTTTGATCTCTTAGCACAATGACCCTCTCTTTGGTCACTGGGTCTGTGGGACCCAACAAATCATCAGGATTAGGCAGCTCGGCTCCAGCGGGGGGGCCCGACAGAATTTGTGGAGCCTTGGCAGCCTTGGCTGCCTGGATTTCTTCAGGGGTCGGCCTGTTCTTTTTTGTGACCCGGGTCGTCAATGCCGAGCTGGGTGGATCGGCAACCTCTACCTCATCTGTAAGATCGATCTCAGCCGATCTTTTTGAAGATCCAGAAGCTGCGGCAGGTTTATTGGTTTTTTTCTTCCTTCCGAACCCACCAAGACTACCTGAAAACAAGCAACATACAAAAATCAGAATTATCGAGCTATGAAGGAAGAAGATATCATAAATAAAAAGTTCAAGGGACAGGTATTTACATTCTCCTTTCACACCGGGGGCTTGGCTCAGCCCGGCCCAAACCAGAAGACCCTCTGAAGGGGACCTAGCCGAGTATTTAACCGTACAGGTATAATTTCTTAAAATTTTATAATCTGACTGCACTACAGGGTTAGATATATCTCGGGTTTGATCAGCCGGGAGTATCACTTGAGACCAACGACAAGGTAAGTTTGCTTCATTGGCCTTTACCATAATATATCTAGCCCTCCAATTTTTGTTAGTATCCGGGGAGTCAGTCAGAAGGATAGGGCTATTCCTACGTTTTTGAAAGGTTACCCACCCCTGACCATAAGGATACGAGCGGGCAGTGTAAAATTGAAAAAACAGATCTATCGAGGGTCGGATTCCGGCCCCAGCACATACACACACAAATCCTATCAAAAACCTAAAAGCATTAGGAACTAACTGGCTCAGTCCGATATGCAAAAAATCCATCATCTCATTTAGAAAATCGGGAACAGGGAATCTCAGCCCGAACTTCAAGTGATATTCATAAACACCGACCCAGTTCTCATCAGAAATGCTATTTATCCTTTCTACGGAGGTCGGTAAGCGAATTTGGATATTTGGGGTTATATGATTGTCTGACCTAATTTTCTCTAAATCTGACCTAGTTATTTCCGAAGCTATATCTTGAGGTTTAAACTCATGGGTGACGGCCGAATCTACATAAAGCAGTACCAAAATCATGCACAAATAACAAATAAAATTTTATGTATAAACTGGCAAAAACTCTAAAGAAACAATCAGGGAAAAACGCACTCACCTGCAGCCGGAACTCGATGTGACGCTCCGGTGCCGGAACTCATTTCTGAAGCCATGGCAGACAGACAAACAGGGACGAAAAGGCGCCGACGGAACGATGGTAACGACAAAGTTGTAATACGAACGAGATCGAAGGATCGGAAAGAGAACACTTTCGGATTCCGGCAAAATTCGAAGACTCCGGCCGTCGGAAGAAGAGTAAAGAATTTATTTCTCTTTTGTTCTTTCAGGAAAGCGGTTTAGCGAATGGTGGCAATTGGTTGTCGTTCTTACGATTTTTATAATGGAAGCCTTGGGGAAATCAAAGGAACATGGGCAGACCAAAAGCTGTGTTCATTAATGGCACTTCGGGAACATCAAAGACCTTGGAAGTTGTATCGGTTGCTACAATAAACGTAAAGGCGTGTCCAGATTAATCCGCCTCTTCGAAATCCCGATCTAGGGTAACGCAAAGGTACGTATTTATGATTACATTTATTTGTTCGAAAACCGTTCAAATTCCTTAGATCGGAATTACAATTATTACTATACAGCTGGATAATATTATTCTTCATAGGTCAGATAAATACTGAAAAAACGCCTTAGTCACATATGACTCAGTAAAAACACGGTATGTTGCTTAGTTCGGAAAATTGGCTCGAATTAATCTAGAAAATCATGTCCTTTATGCTGGGTCTTAGCTTGAAAACTCAAAGAGTATTAAGTTTTAGATCGGTAAAAACTAATACTGGGGGGGCTTGTTGATGTGCATAAAATTGAAATCCCCATTGGGCCTAGCCCAATGAATTAGAACTAAGAAACAGTAAAGGATAAAGAAGCCCAGATACATGTTTAGGTCAGAAAAATCATACAAACCAAGTCTCTATCACCAATTTAGGTCGGCTATAAAAGGCTCAGATCGGCAATATAGATTTAAATAACTCACGAAGGTTTAAGTCGGAAAGTATTCTATTCTAAACCAAGTTGTGAATCTTAGATCGGTAAACTTTATAACCCAGCTCGGTAAGATTGGCCCAGGAAAAGTACTATTCTACTCAATAAGCCTAGGTCGGTGTAAGATTAAAAGAAGTTAGATCGGTCAAAAGTGTTATGGCTCAGGTCGGTAAGTACTAAAACACATGAGAGCTTAGGTCGGTAAAAAGTAAACCGGTCCGAGATAAGATAATATATTCAAAACAGTTACATCATGGTAGGACCATCATGTTAGTAAATGCAAGATAATAATGACCAGGAGCCAAAACTAAAGCCAGTTTTCCCGGAGCGGCTAAAGTATCATTAAAAAAGAATAAGTGGGAGCGTATGACATCATGATCCAACGGAATTATCAAGAATAAAATCTATAAATACCCAGGTACAAGCCTCCCATTCGGGTAAGTTCCTACAAGCAATTTCTGCAATTCTCACTAGCATTTCTTAAACTATTCTCTCATTTACACTTTCTCTGAGCATTCTTGTTCTATATTGTTTATCTCTTTCATCTTACTGACTTGATCGTCGGAGCCTATACAGGGGGGAAAGCCCCGCTCCTTTTCTGAATTGATCTTCAATTGGTGAACGGAGCAGTGCAAAATCATCAAGTTTCATCCTCTTTGCCAAGATCAAGAACCTTACTTAGATCTTCCCTCAAAATTGTTCATCTCCAGTTGGGCCATTGGGTTCCTCAAAGCTTCATTTGAATTGGGCAATTTCTGTCTTCAAGAGTTCATTGGGCCGCGAAGAAGCATCGTTCCCTCATTGTAATTTTTGCGTCACATCACTAAAAATTGATAATTTGACATCACTTATTCCATTTCTACCCTTAAAAAATGAGCTAATTGTGCACCATACATAATTATGTTTAATAAGGGTATGAGAAGTAAATAATTTAAAAGTGAAGTACTAATTTACTGGAACAAAAAATATTTCTCAAAGTAGACTCTTCTAATGGAACGTGAGAGTACATAATTATAATAACCATAACCTCCATATTTTTTGCACTTATACAATAAATTTATGCTCAAGTTTGTGCTGCGAATGAATGGCATAATTGCTCCACAATAACTCTCACACACAATATATTCCTTCAATTCCTGCCATTTTGCACACTAAGGAGAAAGCAAGAAAGAAATGATTGGAAAGTGGGCTCATCATCATTCCTGCATGGCTCGCTTTGCTACAAGTAAATGGGTCAGTTCAGTTCGGTTCGGGTTTGAAATTTTTTATTTGAATAATAAATAGATCGTGTTTAGGTTTATGGTTATGACTTCGCTAATCCAAATTGTTAACCCTAGTTCTAATTGACGTAGTATACGCATAATAGATAGAAAGACCCTAAGTAGTCAAAAACTATATAATTGAATGGTCAAGAACCACCTATGAGGATTGTTTAGTGTGCAAATGGAAGGCATTTGCAGATCGGAGTAGTAGTAATTCTCAACCATTAATCTAGTAATGTGTTTTTGAGATTTTCTAAATTAATCAAGAGTGAATTGATCAACTTTAATTTACTAATTTCCAAAAAAAAGTCACATGCATGGTAAGGGTATCAATTTAAGAAAAGAGTCAATGTGTTGTCGAAGAAAGTTGAAACTCATGCACGATCAGTGTATTTGTAAATAGCCCATGACATTTTTTTTCTTGTTCGACTACTGTATCACAACAAGGCACAATAGAGAAATGAGTCTCATGTTGTGATAATAGGTCTCACTTCCCATTGTGAGGGATAGATAGAAAAGGCAGATGTATGACCGATAGAAAATCTTTGTCCACCATTATTATCTCTTGGCAAATCTTTTTTGGTTGCTTTTTTATTAATGAAAACTAAGTTTTTGCTTAAACTTTACATTCCTTTATTTTAAGGGGCATGATATTTGCAGTAACCGTTTCGATATTTGCAGTAACATTTTCTTGTGAAAAGTCTAAAATACCCTTAACACTTATAAAAAAAAAAAAAACCAAAATATCGCCGGTCGCCGGAGATATTTTTGTCCCAAAATATCGCCGTTGGCCCAAAATATCGCCAGATTCCGGCGATATTTCACCCCCCCCCCCCCCCCTCCCCTTCAATTTGATATTTGCAATAACCACCGGGCGGATCTTCGCCAATCCGGTAAAAAATTCACATTTTTGACAAAAATACTAACACATCCGGACATAATACAACTAAAATAATCAAACCAACTATCTAAAATAATACTGCAAAACATTTTAACTTTAGCCACTAATCTTTTTCCGATCCGAGTCGTCTGGATTTTTATCCGATTTTGTGATTCCACCCGGCTCTGCTTTGCAGGAATTATTAAACGGAACACAGCCCGTGAGTTGCTTTTTCAATTTTTTTTTCAGCCCTCACGGGCTGCATAGTTGGTTTGTAATTTTTTTTTTGCCCAGGGGTATTTTTGTCTTTTTACAGGGAAATGTTACTGTAAATATCGAAACGGTTACTGCGAATATCAATTCCGTATTTTAATCAAGGTAAACGTACATCTACAAAAACCATTGAAATGACCACGTTCTTTACGTTCTTCGAAAGGTTCTGCAATACTGATTGTGACGTGCAGGTAAGACTTAATAGCACATATTTTTTTTCCCCATGCACATTGCCTAATCCCCACCCACCACAATACTAAGGCTTATGATATATGGAGAAATCAAAGATCCCCCTCCCCACCCATCACAACATGTCATGCTTGAGAAAAGATCCTCTTCGTAAGTATTTGGCCTTAAAATAGTTGAATACTTTCTGTTACAGTATTATATATATTATACCTTCATCCTTTGAATAGCCAACCAATCATATTGCCTACAATCTAGCAATACGATGATGTTTCATGTCTTCCTCAACGCCTTTTCCATCATTAACGATCAAAAACAAGTGCTTCTTTCTTATTCCTTTGGTGGGCTTGCCCTAATATGGTTTCTTGTGCTCTTTTTTGTCAAGAATTCAAAGGGAACACCATTGCCACCAGGTCCCAAACCTTTGCCTCTCCTGGGAAATCTTTTATCTCTTGACCTTGAGCTTCATACCCACTTTGCAAACCTTTCGAAGTCCTATGGTCCGATCCTAACTCTCTGGCTTGGTAAAAAACCCGCCATCGTGATTACTTCCCCTGCCCTGGCTAGGGAGGTGCTCAAGGATCAAGACTCCACCTTTGCCAACCGGGACGTGCCAGTCGCCGGCCTGGAAGCTTCCTACGGCGGCGCAGACATAGTTTCCACTCCGAATGGTCCCGAGTGGAGGATGTTAAGGAAGGTCTGCGTGAGGGAAATGCTCTGTAATGCCACTTTAGACTCTGTTTACTCCCTGAGGCGCAGGGAAATTCGACAAACGATTCGATTCTTGTACAGCCAGGCAGAGGCAGGGAAGCCTGTCAATGTAGGTGAGCAGATGTTTTTAACTGTTCTTAACGTGATTACTAATATGCTTTGGGGTGGCACGGTTAAAGAATCAGAGGAAAGAATCCGCCTTGCTTCAGAATTCAGGGAAATTGTGAATGGAATCACCCAATGCCTGGGGTCGCCGAATATATCAGATTTTTACCCCAGTTTGGAAAGATTCGATCTGCAAGGCCTTCAGAAGAAAACCCGGATTCTAGCTGGGAAGTTGGATCAAATCTTTGAGAGGCTGATAGATCAAAGGATGAAGGAAGCTGGTGCCAGTGCCAATGGTAAAGAAGAGAGCAAGGATTTCCTTCAGTTCTTGCTGAAGCTGAAAGATCAAGGCGGAGATGGAAATTCTCCTCCTTTAACAATGACTCACGTGAAGGCTTTACTCATGGATATGGTGGTCGGGGGAACCGAGACGACATCCAACAGCGTCGAATTCGCATTAGCGGAGATGATGAACAAACCTGAGGTTCTGAGGAAAGTTCAAAAAGAGCTGGAAACAGTTATAGGGAAAGACAGAGGCGTAGAAGAGTCCGACATTCAGAAACTCCCTTACTTATACGCAGTGATGAAAGAAGTGTTGAGGCTTCACCCAGCGCTTCCTCTGATGGTTCCTCACTGCCCCAGCGAGACTTCCATTGTCGGAGGCTACACCATCCCGAAAAGCGCTCGCGTTTTCGTCAACGTCTGGGCGATTCACAGGGACCCTTCCATATGGGAGAATCCCTTGGAGTTTCGTCCTGAGAGATTCTTGTTGGAGACGGCCCCCAATTTGGATTACAGTGGGAAAGATTTCAAGTATCTGCCTTTCGGGTCGGGGCGAAGAAGCTGTGCTGGAATAGCCATGGGGGAGAGGATGTTCATGTTTTCTCTTGCTTCTTTGGTTCATTCCTTCGATTGGAAGCTTCCTCAAGGGGAGAGTTTGGATTTGGAAGAGAAATTTGGGATTGTGTTGAAGAAGAGAAAGGCTTTGGTTGCCATACCAAACCCGAGATTACCAGATGCATCTCTGTATCAGTAATGGCTGACTCTGCATTCGATCTGCCACAAATAAGAATTGCCAGTTTGTTCTGGTTTATGTGGCTTTTGAGATTAGTGTGTGCATGCATGTTTCCACATTTGCTGTCTGCTTGCTTTGTTTAATTATATATATTCACCATATGTCTCTCTAGTCTATTAATCTAGTATTTCATAGTATTTTCATCAACACACCATACATTAAACTTTAACACAAGCGAATCGAGTCTCTCGATATGCGATACATCCCAGACTAACTTCATAACCATAAAATATCAATAATTTAACTCAATATGTAATACATTAAAGTTTAATTCGATACACAATAGGTCAGCACCTAAACTCAACCTTTGATACATCATCGGCTAAACTAGATGGACTTATTTTCATAACATAATGGGGATAGATGATTTTTTTCCCCTCAAAAGTCAAATTCGATACGCGTGTTTTATTAATTTGACTGTATATAATACATGCGTAACTCAATACGTGCGTGATGTGTCGTGAGTCAAACCGTCAAATACTAGATTTTGTCTCTAAGTCAGTTTTTTCTGCCCTTGATGAATCAGTTCGAGAGAGTGTAAAGTTTGGTAACAATACGAAAATTGCAGTCATGGCAGAAGGGCAGGTAACCATTCAAACCAAAGAGCATGCTATTCAAATAATCTCTAATGTTCTTTTTGTTCCAGATTTGAAAGCCAATCTCCTAAGTATTGGTCAGTTACAAGAGAAGGGTAATGAGATTTCTATAAAAGATAGAGTTTGTAAAATTCAAGATGCCAATTTGGGTTTGATCGCTCAAGTTAAAATGACCCCAAATAGAATGTTCCCTCTCTATTTGCAAAATGCTTCTCATGCTTGTTTTTCAGCAAAATTAAAGGATGTGGCATGGCTGTGGCATTTTCGATATGGTCATTTGAACTTTGGTGGACTGAAAGCACTTCATCAAAAGAACATGGTGATTGGCCTTCCTCAGATTACAGCTCCCTCTGAAGTTTGTGAAAGCTGTGTTGTTGGCAAGCAATATCGTAGCCCATTTCCACAAGGCAAATCATGGAGGGCAAAGAAGGTTCTTGAATTGGTTCATTCAGACTTATGTGGACCAATAAAACCAAGTTTCAACGGAGGTAAAAAATATTTCATAGCATTCATTGATGACTATAGTCGGAAAACATGTGTATTTTTTGCAGGAGAAATCTGAAGCATTTAAAAGCTTTAAAGTAGTTGTGGAGAAAGAAGTTGGCACTCCGATAAAAGTATTTCGTACTGATCGTGGTGGAGAGTACAATTCACCAGAATTCATACGTTTTTGTGAAAATAAATGGAATCAAAAGGCAGCTTACACCCCTCAACAAAATGGGGTTTGTGAGAGGAAGAATTGTACAATCCTCAACATGCTGAGGAGCATTATGACAAGAAGTGGGGTGCCTAAAAGTTTTTGGGCAGAAGCTGTGAATTGGAGCATTCATATATTGAACAGAAGTCCCACATTTGCTGTTCAAAATATGACTCCAAAGGAAGCATGGAGTGGAAGAAAGCCAAATGTGGATCACTTCAAGATTTTTGAGTGCATTGCCTATGCCCATATTCCTGATGAAAGGAGGAGGAAGTTGGATGATAAAGGGGAAAAATGCATTTTTCTTGGTGTTAGTAGTGTGTCAAAAGCTTATAAGTTGTATAATCCTAGCACCAAGAAAATTATAATTAGTCGTGATGTGGTCTTTGATGAAGAAGTAAGTTGCAATGGAATGAAGATGGGGTTCAACAACAGATTGCAGTTGATCTTGATGAGGAAAAGCAGTAGCTTAATAATAATAATGATGGGCAGCTACAGACTTCAGCTTCTGTACAGGAAGAGGAAAGACCTTTTTTTTTTTGAAGATCGGAAGAGGAAAGACCTAGACGTGCTAGAAGGAGACCTGATTGGATGACTGATTATGAGGTACCTGGAATTAATCAAGATACTGATCCACTTACCCATTTTGCCTTATTTTCAGATTCTGATCCAACCACCTTTGAAGAGGCTGTCAAATAACCCAAGTGGCAAAAGGCAATGGATGAGGAGATTGCAGCAATTGTTCGAAACAACACTTGGGAGTTGACTGAACTTCCAAAGGACAATAAAGCAATTGGCATCAAATGGGTCTATAAGACAAAACTGAATGAGAATGGTGAAGTTGAACAAAGCACGTCTTGTAGCAAAAGCAAGAGTATGGTGTGGATTACAGAGAAGTCTTTGCCCCGGTTGTGCGACTTAATACTGTTAGATTGGTGATTGCTTTAGCTGCCCAAAACTCATGGCCAATCCTTCAAATGGATGTGAAGTCAGCTTTCTTACATGGAGACTTGCATGAACAGGTATTTATCGATTAGCCTCCTGGTTATGTTAAAATTGGAGAAGAACACAAAGTTTATAAACTGAAAAAGGCAGTCTATGGGCTAAAACAAGCTCTGAGAGCTTGGTAAAGTCGCATAGATGCTTATTTTGCTAAGGAGGGATTTAAGAAATGCCCATATGAGCCTACACTGTTTGTAAAAACTGATGAGAAAGGGAAGATACTTATTGTGTGTTTGTATGTGGATGACTGAGTTTTCACTGGAAATGATCATTCAATGTTTGAAAGCTTTAAGAAGTCCATGATGGTGGAATTTGATATGACTGATCTTGGAATGATGCACTATTTTCTTGGAATTGAAGTTGCTCAATCTGTTGATGGAATTTTTCTCTCCCAGAAGAAGTATATCCAAGAGATTTTGGACGGGTTTCAAATGAAAAATTGCAATCATGTGAGCACTCCAGCTGATGTTGGTTTGAAGCTTACAGAAAAATCTGGAGAAAGAAGAGTTGACAACACTCTTTACAAACAAATGGTGGGGAGTTTAATGTATTTAACTGCTACAAGACCTGATATAATGCAGGCTATAAGTCATATTAGCAGGTATATGGAATGTCCCAGGGAGCTGCATCTTCAAGCTGCTAAGAGAATTCTGCGTTACTTGCAAGGAACTGCAACATATGGTTTATTCTATAAGAAAGGAGAAAAGTCTGATCTGATCGGATTTACTGATAGTGATTATACTGGAGATTTGGACGATAGGAAGAGCACGAGTGGCTATGTTTTTATGTTGGGTTCTGGTGCAGTTTCATGGTCGTCAAGGAAGCAGTCAATTGTGACTTTATCAACTACGGAAGCTGAATATGTAGCTGCAACAGCATGTGCCTGTCAAGCAATATGGCTGAGAAATGTTCTTCAAGAAATTCATTTTGAGCAGAAAGAGTCTACCCCAATCTATTGTGACAATACTTCAGCAATAAAGCTCTCCAAAAATCCTGTTTTGCATGGGAGGAGTAAGCATATTGATGTGAAGTTTCATTTCCTAAGGGATCTCACACAAGATGGAGTAATTGAGTTCATTCACTGTAAAAGTGAAGAACAGATTGCTGATGTATTCATGAAACCCTCCAAGTTGGCATCATTTGTGAAGTTTAGAAAACTACTTGGAGTCTGTAGTTTGGAACAAGCTGAAGGAAGAGATGGTCTGGCATATGATTAAACTGAAAGTTACCCTTTCAGTTTAAGGGAGGGATTGTTGGAAAGTTTTATTTTAATTATCTTTGAACTTTCTTTACGTTTGAGTCTATTAGTTGGTGGCCTAGAATTTAGGGGTTGTTTCAATCTTTCTGTTTTCTAATTCAATCAGATTTAGTGGTATTTTGACAAGTCTTTAGGAGTTGTGGAGATTGTGGGGAACATGTCAGCCATATTTCTGTTGAGTATTGCCTATTTAAAGGCCTCAAAGTATTAGAATAAAGTACGCAGAATATTCAGCCACCATATCTTTTCCCTTCTGCTAAATTTTATAAAAGTGGTATCAGAGCTACTGGTTCCATATTTGAAGAGAGGTGAGACGAAAATCTGTGAAAATCATTCAAACTCGATCGCTCTCGCGTAGGAACTACGCAACATTAGTAGGAGGTTCAAAATTATCCAAATAATTTCATTATTATTTTCTTTATTTCACAACTTTTGCATGATCAGCTTCAAGGGGTTCTACCTCCATCTATACTATTCAAGCTTGTAATAAAAAGGTGGATATACCCAGTTTATTTTAAAAAATAAATAATTATTATTAAAATAAGGAGACCGGGAAAAGAAATTTAACAAAATTAACACCACATACCCGATTTATTGTTCTTCCAAAATTATGAATGCAATTATATATATCGATTAAATTAACTACAAAATAGATCGAGCAAATTAAAGTTCAAAAGATGAGATATGGTCAATTTCATGAATTATTAAACAGAAAAGAGAAGGAAAAAACAAACAGTATTTCTAAAACTTTAGATCTGTCAAAATGATATAGAAAAATTAACGTATCAACTTTAATTTCCTAGGGACAAGGGAAAAAAAGAAACAAGCAAAATAAGATGAACTTTGTGAAAGGCTTCAGCACATCTGTCTCCACACCTACAAAGAAAACAAAAATAAAAAAATTAGTGATAGAAGTCAAGCTTGATAACATACAATTAATATATCTTTTTCTTTAAAACGAAGTAAAAGGAAAAAGATAATTCGAAATAGTTGAATACTCACAAATTTGGTGGGAAATCACTTGGTGTTAATCAAGCCCCAAGTTTCAACGTGCGAATATGGGCAATCTTAGGCCACTCTGAGCCTTGCTCTCTCTGGCATCTCTCTTCTAGAGTAGGAAACTTGTAAATCCATAGAAATTCTAAGTCGATAAGGTGTTGAAATGATTCTGCCGAGGATAACTTCTTGAAGTTCCTACAATATCCAATCACCAATATTTGGAGATGTTCTAATTTATCAAACCACTTTGGCATATCCTCCAACTTATCAAAATGCTTTATTGTTAAGTGCATCAATGCAGGTATATAATGAATTTGATGAGGGAGAGATGTGACATTTTGCAATCCAAATCCATTCAATTCAAGAAACGTAAGTGATAAACCAATAGCATCGAAGATGGCAGGGTACGGCCAAGGAAAATAATCAAGTTGGCCAAATTCCCGAGAATTTTTCACAGTTGTTTGAAGATATAATTCCCTAAGGCTGAGTAAGTGTTACAAATCCTTAGGCCATAAATTAGGGTGACCATTAATCACCAAGGACTCAAGTCCAAAACTGGAGGCAAGGCTGCAAAACGGTTCAATCAACATGTCACACCCTAAAAATAATAACTCACGTAGTGATGTGAAATAATCTTTTTGGATATCTCGATAACTATCTGAAATTGTCAAATTTTCACATGATGATACTTTCAATTCTCTAAGGCTTGATAGGCTACCCAAGTTAAGAAAAACAAGTAAGTTGGGAAGCATTCCTATATCCATCTCCTCCAGGTAAGTAAATACCGATGATATTGATGAAATAATTCCAAATGCATCTGACCACTCCACTAGACTATCCATACATATCATCTTAAGCATTTTCAATGCTGGAAACAGACGAATTTCTGATCCATAGAATTCTTCTCCAATGTACTTCACCTTGTGTAATGACACTATTTCTAAATATTCAAGCGAAGGCAAGTCACCAAGTGGTGGTAATCCTTCACATTTATTCAAATTTTTCAATGTCAACTTCTTCAAATGCAAAGCACTATCATATCACTCTCTCCCATCCAAGTTGGAAAGCTTAGGATTTGATAACCATCAATTGTTAAACTTTTCAAGTTTAAATGAGGCTTCAAACCCTCCATAACATCACTATCGTCATAGTTTTCTTCCCTCTCTTCATTCCAATAAAGCTTTAAGGTTTGAATATTTGACTTCTTAAATAAGTTGGAATTTGCAGCAGATCCTTTGCATTCCACATTTTAAAGGCATGATAATTTTAGTTCACCTCTAAGGTTGTCCAAATGTTCCAACTCTTCTAGTTGACATCCCTTACATTTACCCACCACAAAGTAAGGCAATGTCTGGAGATTTTTCAATTTGCTCAATCCTGGAAACAAAATAGCACAATGGTCTTCATTAGCAATGTGAATATGTCTCAAGTTAATTAGATTCCCAAACCCCTTAGGTACCTCAATCAAATCCCAAACTCTTAGTGTTTGCAAATGGTATAACTTTGTGAAGGCCTTTGGAAGCGTTTTTATGCAGTGCAACTTATGTCAACAAATCTTAAATATTTCATTTTGCCAATTGAATTTGGAAGTTCCTTTACTCCCTCATTGTCCATAATCAAAATAGTGAGACATTGAAAATTTTCAAACAAATCTTCAGGTAAATCATGACCTTTCAGATGAAGAGTTTGCAACATTGAGGGAAGAACATTTTAAAACTTTTCCACATTCCATTTTGATCACTAGAATTTATCAAAACATGCATTGCTTCAATCTTATTTCTTATGGACTTCAAATCTTTCATCATTCTCTGAGACTTTCACCCAAACATCTTGCACGAGGTCGTGCATCTTGAAAGCCGTGATGTTATTGTCTCCATCTTTCTCAATATCTTGGAACAAGGAATTCCTCAAAAGAACATTACAATAATCGCTCCATATGTCTTCCATTGATTGACCTTCTAGTTGTGGATGAAGAAGTCCTTGGGCCATCCAATGTTGTATGAGTTTATCGTTTTTTAAGATCATACCCTTCTCAAAATAAGCACAATATGCAAAGCATTGTTTTAGTGGTAGTGAAGGCAAATGCTCAAAATTAAACTTGATGGTAGAAAAAACTTTATTTCCTTCACTAGATGTACTCCACCTTCCTTTTTCAATCATCAACCATTCAGATTTTGAATCCTTAGAATACAATAGGCCTCCTATTGTTCTGATTGCTAAGAGCACACCCTTACACCTTTCTAATATCCTTTTACCAATAGGCATCAATTTTGGAGTTCTTGTTGCACCTCTCTCTAAAAATGTACATTTTTCAAACAATTCCCAACTATGATATTCTGAAAGTATATCAAGCGGATATGTATCAGATGTCCGCATTGCTCTAGCAACATTCGCACTGCACGTAGTGGCCAAGATCTTGCTCTCTTTTAAGCCACAAATTCCAAGCAAGCAATTCCTCATGTGATTCCATTCATCTTCATTATCATTCCAAATATTGTCTAGTACCAACAAGTATTTTCTAGCTCTCAAATGTTCTTGCAACTTAGATACCAAAGCTGTGGTACTTGTCAACTGGTTATTGGTTTTTGTGAGATATTGCAACATGTCGCCCAATAATCTTTCGACATTGAAATCATTAGAGACACAAATCCAAATCGTCTCATCAAAATAACTCTGACTTTTGCAAACTAGTTGAGCGAGAGTTGTCTTTCCTAGACCACCCATGGCTACAATGGTAATGATAGGTAAGTCACTCTTGTAGTTTTTATTTAACATGTTTATAACATTTAAGGTATCATTATACCTCCCCACAATTTGGGATTCCTCCACATAGGGGCTTGTTGATAATGTTGAAACTGTTAGATTAGGAAGTGAGTTTATGAGTTCCACGAGTTGAAGTCCAATTTTTTTTTTTTTTTTGCTCTTAGCTCAAGTTTTTCTAAGGATGACAAAACATCCTTGATTCTACGACCCATCTTTAGACGAAATGGAACAATATGTGGGGATGAAATCAGTTAATTTGTCCCTCTTTCGGACAATAATCTTTTTCTCAAAACCTCTGTAATAGAACTCATCTAACACAATTTGAGCATGGAGAGCAATTGAGTGGAGCTCTTTCTGATAAAGTTTCACATCTTCATTAGTTATTTGCTTGCTATGAGCATCACATAACAAGGCCTGAATAATGTCGAGTTTATTAGCAAGCTCTTTGAGTTGTTCATCCACACCCAATGCAGGACCAACATTGTCAGCAACAAGTGAAATCACCATTCCCAAAACAGCTTCAATTATCCCTCCTATTACATCTTCAGCCATCTTGATTCCTAGTTGAAGTAAGAATTTTTTAAAAATATTTGGATGTAAATGAGTTAATGATTAATAAAACAAACAAAAATAGTTCTTTAATTTCTTTTTATTTTGAGGGAAGAAAATGGTTGGCCAAAGTTTGGCCCATGTTCATTAATTCTAGATTATTTATGTGTGAAACCGATTCGTGTATGCGGTTGTTGTTCAAGTGAACAATATACGCTTTTTTTTTCTTTTTGCGATTCCTTGTTCAGAAGAGTATAAGTGCTACTCTAAAAAAGTACAAGTGAGTTGCACTACTATTCAAGAGTAGCACCTAAGAAGAAAAGTAAATTAAAAAAATAAAACTATTGGAAAAAAATAAACCAAGCTTAATTAGGAAATTCTATTTGTGATAGGGTTTAATAATTACCTGTTTAGTTTGCTTCCAATTTAGTTTTGGTTGGTTTATGCGAGAAACTAGTTTTGAGAAGGATTGGATAAATAAAGAACTCGTGGGTTATAATTTTTTAGTAGAGGTGAGAGTTAGAGAGGTCAGAGATGTAGAAGTCTTTCTGACTCTCTACTTCTGGGGGTGTCAAATAGCCTTTCAATTAGGTGTGATGAGAGACAGTCTTTCGGCTGATTGATGTGTTTTCGTGAAATCATAAGAGATGAGTGTTCTTACTGTATGTCTCCAGCGTTGATAGTGGGGTGTTGTTGACGGGGATAATGGTGTATTTTTGCGATTAGGTCATAAGAGATGTATGTTCATACTTATACCTGTGATGTTGTGATGTTGATTTAATAGGTGTGTAGGTTAATCTTTTTGCAATAAAGATAATTTATATAATACAAAAATGGATACTTGTGAACAGTAGTCATGAGTATCAGTAATACCCTTTTCAAGTATCACTTTAAGGGTGAAGAGAACAAAGAAATTAAAAATTAAAAAAAAAAACTAAGGCTTTAGAGGGACGCGCAGCTAAACGTGTGTCCCAAAACTCGTCGTATACATAAATCAAATTTATAAAAGTTTTTACGTTGATTTTATCATTTTACATACTCTTATATATATCCAATTTCATTAATTAGAGTTCGACACGAGACAATAAATTTTATATATATAAAAATTTCATAACATTAAGTTTATGTATTCTGTTGATTAAGTTAAAAGATTTGTATATTGATAATCTATTAAATATTTGATTGGTGCTTGTTAGTTGTTTTATTTTAGAGTCTCTTGGTTACTTTTTATGGGTATATTTGATGTATTATATAGCCAAGAGCAGGTATTTGGAGACTGAGCAGAGAAAGAGAAGAATGAGCAAAAGAGGCAAAAAGCAGGGGTGAATTTGGTCTAGTGCACTACTACAAAATGAGCCTATAGTATCACTTTCTAGGTTACACTTTTAAAAATGTTACAATAGAGAAAAATTTTGAATGAAAATGCATCATCATAATTTAGTGTAGCTATAGAAGTCTAATGCAACATCTTTTTACAATATGCTACACCATTGCAAAATGTTGTCTTTGTTGGAAAGCTAGAGCAACATATTTTGAGCCTAATGCAACACTTTTTTAAAAAGCTTTTGCGATGTTTTTTTCCAGCTATTGCAGCACTTTTATAGGCTAGGGCAACGCTTTTCTCAATCAAATGCAACACTTTTTAAACTATTGCATCTCTTTTATAAGGCTAGTGTAACGCTTTCTTAATCTAGTGCAACACTTGTTTAGCTTTTTTGTGTGGCTAATTCTCCTCTCTTGCTATCAATATGATTTTTGTTTTATTTTTTTAATTTATAAACACTTTTTTTTTTCCTTCTCTTTTTGATCTAGTTTTTTAAAGGAAAAATTACACTCTTTTTATTAAAATTACACCTTTAAATTCTAATTTTAAAATTTAAAATTCCCTAAAAAATAACACTACCATTATTATGAAAAACAATTAAATCAATCATACACTTTTTATTTTGTTTCTTATACAATTTTTCATAAAGAAATTAATCTTGTATTTGAGTTACAATTCAAACATAGCCTTAAGAAATTTTTACCAGAAAAAAAAGTAAATATTTTTTTGCCAAATTCGAACAATAAAATATAAGAATAAATTTGTCCTAAATTTGTAATTTTGTTTTGGTTTGGATTAATTGTAATTTGTCCTAAATGGTATTATTTTGTAATTCTACACTGGATAATTTTCTTTAAGCCTCAGTTTATTACTTCTAAACTTTTGGTGAACTTGATAATTATAATTCATCACACCACTCCATCACACCTTACTGTAAACTCAGTAAACTCCATTACACCAATCGCTCCTTTTTGCACTATAAACTTTTTCACCTTCCATTTCCTTCGATTTTGCTGTCACTCCGGAAGGATTTCCTGTCCAGCATTCCAGTCCAATCCCTAAAACAGAGCTGAAGTCCTGATCGGAAGGTTTCTATCTCATTTCTCCTCAATCAAATTTGCACCGTCTCTATCTCATTTCTCCCCAATCAAGTTTGCAGAAACCTAGGGCTTTCTCTCTGTAACCAACGGTGTCATCTTCGATTCAATCGGTAATGTGATGCAATGCAAACTCTTTAATTGACTTTTTGAAGTCTTGTGCTCTATGAATACTTTTGTAATCATAGTATATAGAACTCTGTGAATACTTTTGTAATACGAGCATTTAGATTATCAATTTTATAGTGGATTTGAATAAATGATACCATATGGGCAATAACATTATATTTGTATTAAAATGTTACAGATGCATAAAAGTGTTGGATTGGGGTGAAAAAGCGTTGCATTGGGGCGAAAAGCGTTGCAACAGTCCCAAAAAACGCTGCAACAGCCCCAAAAAGCGTTGCAACGGCCCCAAAAAGCGTTGCATCAGCCCCAAAAAAGCGTTGCATCAGCCCCAAAAAAACGTTGCATCAGCCCAAAAAGCGTTGCAACAGCCCCAAAAAGGCGTGGCATCAGGTCCAAAAAGCGTTGCATCAAGGGTGAAAAAGGGTTGCATTAGGGAGGAAAAAAACGTTACATAAGCTACCTATTGCTACACTTTGAAAAAATGTTGTATAAAAGGTAAAAAGTGTTACCTTAGGCCTAAGGTAACATCACTTTAAGAGATACTTTTTAAAGTGATGCCTTAGGCCTAAGATAACACTTTTAGGGCCTAAAGCATCACTTTTGGGGTGTTGGTACAGCTCCAATTTGTAGTAGTGGTGGACGATGGCGGCAGTAGAATGCGGACAAAGAAGGAAATGCGGATTTACCGCACTAAGAGTCATCCAATAGCAGTAAAGTGGAAGGAATTACCTCAGTCAAAAGAGAGGTGTGGCAACCGAAGGAAAGCCAGTAGGAAATATTCAGTTTTCTTGTTTACAGAAACTTGTGAAGGAAGCAGCTTTGGAGTTATTTACTGCAGGAGAAAAGATAGGAATGTTTTCCTATTCTAGTGCTGATTTTTAGGGATTGAATTGATGAAGATATTCTGCTGATTTTGAGGGATTGAATTGCTCGAGATATTCTTGGGAGAAATATTTGGTTTCCTATTTTACGGTTACCTCTACTTAGTATAAATAGGTAGAGTAGTGAAGCAATAAGACATTCAGCTTTTATACTTAGTTTTTACTCCGTTTTTAGTTTACACGTAGTCTTTTATTCAGTTTACACTTAGTTGTTTTACGTTTTCATAGTTCTAAATTCTGAGAGATACAGTAGTGAGTTCTTTCTTGTGCTGTTCTGGTGGAGGCTCCCATTTGGCCAAACGAAAGGTAGTTCTGGGTTGTTTTTCTGGCTGATCAACATAAGTATTTTCTTTTATTCCCTTTTTGCGATCTCGGTTTTCTTTATGGCTTTGGTAATAATTCTGTGTTTAGTTTCTGTAATCATGAGTGGCTAAGTAATTAGTTTCGGCATTATGTGGAAAAACGTTAATCCAAGCATGTATGAAACTTGAACCTTAATTCAGTTGAATTGCATGTTTTTCTATTTATCCTCTGAACATAGATATCAATACTAAGATTTAATTAGTTAACCCCATAAGAATTGTTAGGGCCTGTTTGATAATACCACTTCATGCTTGAAATTATTGGATTAAGAGATATTGACTTTTAGTATATTTGATAACAGAAATTCAAACTGTTAATCGTCTAAGCATTGCTTATTTCCTTTAGAAAATTTTAAGCGAAAAAAGTCAGCTTATTGCTTATCTATTATTGTCCCTCATAAATATTTTTTAAATAATTCGCATTTGATTTCCGAAACTAACCATTTTATTTTATACATATTGATTTAATATTTATTTTTGAATAAAATTTTTTCATTTTTCTTCTTCTTTAGCGTACCACGTATTTTAAACTTTTTCATTATAATATTATCAAATCAAATTTGATTTAATTTTTATTGTTATATTTTGGTATTAAAAATTTATTTGATAAGTTATATCATTTAGATGTTTTTATAAATCTCATTCCTACGATATGTTTTATATTACTTATATAATTTTATTAGGGTTGTTATTATTGCCAGAGCAAAAAATAGCATCCAGAGCATAAATTTTATTTCTTTCCTAAAATGCCCCTCTTTTTCAACCGGTCACTAATCTTTTTCTTTTTTTATTTCCACTTATTTGTTCTAAATCCCTTCCCTGTTTCTTCTCCTTCCTTTTATTGTCTTTATTTTTCATGAATCGCCTCCCTTTTCTTTTTTTCCTTTCACTGCTGAACCATCTTCTCTATCTCCATCATCATTGATACATGATACTTAATTTGAAATAACACACCCTTTTAAAGCTATTATAATCTCAAGGTTCTCATTCTAAATAACCCATCCCACCTCAATTCTTAAACTTTTGGTCGATGAATGTTGAGAACATGAACTTCTCTTTTATGAAGTAAATAAAGGTACTTAGGAGGCAATCAAAGATGTATTTATACATCCTTTGCACTTCAATTGTATAGTGTGTAAAGAAAGTCTTCTGGGTTTGTTAAACAGTGAAAAAATTTGCTGCCCAAAATTCTGTTTTGCTTCATGTTTGATTCAGATTCTTTGTAAGGCTTTGGTTCCTATTTAGCCGTTGTTTGTGTTCTCGGTCAACCTACAATTAGTTTGCAACTTTGATTGTTTGATTCCGGTGGGCAATTTTAAACGATACATCAAGAAAGCTTCTTTTTTTCGAATCGTAAATTTATACACGATTAATTGCTAAACCCATAAATTGGTTAGTTTGGTTTCATATGTTTGTGACTTTAATTTGTTTCTTCCGGTGTTTTTTGTCCTTTCACTTTTGCGTCAGCATCTGTGATTAGAATTGGTGGCTTCTCCCTCTTATGTTTGCGACCTTTACCTTCAGATGCTTTTTCCTCTTTCTGGCATTCCCCCAGAGTTGTTTTCATCAATTCTAACAACACTTAGAGATGTAAAATTCTAACCCCTGTGTTTTCATTTGATTTTCCAAAAAGATTGGCGTGAAAAAACAAATATGGATGTAGACAGAGTGCAAAAGGAAGGAGACAAAACAGGATTTAAAGCGATTAAGTGAGGAAAAAAAAAACTTTAAATAGATAAGGGCATTTTAGGAAGGAAAAGAAAATATTGCTCTGGATGCTATTATTTGCTCTGGCAATAACATCAGCCTTTTATTAATTATATATGAGTTTTATTGTAAAAATTTTAATTTATATTAGACTGCAATAATGGATTTGTTTTTCATTTTTAAGAATTTTAATAATTTGTAAGAATCATTATCATTATTATTATTATGTGTATTTTAATCATTCAATTTTGTGTTTATTCTTTTTTTGTTTCCTTATATTTTTCATTAATCATAATTTATGTTTTATTATAACATTTGATATTTCGCGTGTATATATATATACAAAAAATTCAACGTAAGGGTAAAATAGTACATTTTTAAGATTTCAACATTAAGGCTCTGTTCTCTTGTGACTTTGGTAGAGGAAATTTTATTAGAGGGAAGTTTTTTGTTAGAAATTTTTTGGAGGGAAGTTTTTTTTTGGGAAATTGTGTAGGTGAGAGATAAAAAAGTGTAATGATTGTGTTATTTTTTGAATTTATGTGAGTAGGTATTTAGAGGGAATTTTAAAATTTTAATTTTAAATTGTTGAAAAAGTGAAGTTGTTTCTTTGTGTAAAGTTTTGGAAAAAAAAAAGTGATGATTCTCTACCAAAGCCACAAGAGAACAGAGCGTTGATCAGCATATTTATCAAACAAAATCTAGAGATTAAGCATTATGATTCAGAAGTTCGGAAAATATATTTCAGTATTAATCTGTTCACTGCTTAATCAGTTTAGCATTATGGTTTTAGCATTAAATAGTTTAATTGATAGGTGTCGTAGGGAGCCCATGACCTATTAATTAGATTAGCTAGAGAAGTCATCCTGACGTAGGGAGCTCACGGTGATTGTGAACACATTAAGCGGGGATTGGATTATGTCGTAAGGAGACCAAGGTAACCTATAACTGACCAATGCTATGCTATTCGATTTCTTAAAGTGTTCGTGATTATATGCATGAGATTAATATGATTTTCATAATGCTGGAATGCTTCTTTAATTGGATAAATTCATCTATTTAGTGAGTCTAGTTTTAATTCCATAAAGTTACAATTCAAGGTCTCGTGAGAGACACGAGATGATTGATTACTAATCAAACATGTTACGAAATTAATAGGAGTATGAATTTTAATCACTGTTCCCTGTGGATTGGCCTTGTATTTACTGTGCTACTTGTAGCATTTCTATTGTAGGTAAGCAGTACTTTTACTGCATTTTGGTAGGCTAACGACAGCCTTATCAATATTATTGCCTAAAAATGAAAAATAATTTGTTCTTATACATATTTAGAAAACTGGAAACATGTATTGTCAATTATTTAACTGGAATCACTCCCTCATTATCCAATTATATAACTCAATAATTAAGTTGTTGACACACTTCCTTGAGATCTTCTATCTACTATACGTTCTTATATTTTCTGTCTATCATTTCACGTTAAAGAATTAGATCCACATGTTACATTTGGGAATCCCCATTTCCTTATTATGAGATGATAAATAGAAAAGACAAAGATAGGGTAGAGTAGAGTATACGAAAGATCTCATAAATTTCTTCTCCCACCTTGTCTTCTCAAAAACCTTGTCTTCCTCTCCTCTCATTTTGCACTAAAATGGAGGAGAAGGGAAAATTTTAGTTATTAGTTGTCCTCTTTAATTATAAAGCTCCACCGCGATTGATATTCCATGTTTTCGATTCCTTGAGCTTTTCTTTCAAATACGCAAAATTAATGAGAATACTTATAAATGTGACAAACAATATTAGATACTTTAAACGAAACTTGAATGATTGAATTAAGAATTAATCTCACAAAAATAATGGAGTGAAAAATTAAAAGGCAAACAAAATAATTAAAAAGATCACATACCTTGCTGTTGATAATTGGCTTCCAAGTGAGGAAATGCACAACTTTTTCCTTTCCTTTTTGAACCTTAAGCTTCTTCCAGGGGAAACTTCATAAGAACAACTAGTCAATGCAGTATTGATATAAGAAGTTTTTTTCTCTTTTTTTTTTCTCAATCTCTTTCTGGTGTACGTGTATATATATATACAGAGAGAGAGAGATCAACAAAGGAGAATTAAAATTATACCAAAAAAAAAAAGAGAAAAGAGGAAACTTCAAGTTGGAAAGATGAAGAAAAGAAATTTAGATTGGGTGGGCGCTAGACGTTTATAGGAAACGAGAGAGGCTTGGTTTGGTGAATGAATTTTGTTTAAAAAAAAAATAAAATTAAACATTAATTAATTTAATGTTTAAAATACTAATCTGCAAGTAATGCGACTTGGTCCCAACACAAGACAAAGTCTTGTATGGGAATCACTACGTTTAAAAACTGCTTGGAATATTCCCAATCCTCGTCCCCATATACTCAATAAGTCGTATTTTTCTATTTCCTACGTTTCAAAAAATAGGAAGTTTTTATATATATTTTTTTCATTTACATATTATATACTTCCTCCGTTCTATTAGAATAGTCAATTTTAAAAAATATTTTTTGTTTCAATAGAAGAATTCAGTTTAAATTTTTTTTTTTACTCCTTTTACTCTTAATAGTATAATCATGTGTGGTTTGTAATTAGTCTATACTTAATAAATAAAGATATAAATAAAATAAAGTATGTCAAATTAGTTAATTTAGGTATTATACATTAACATAATAAGTTATACATTAGTCAAAGTTGACCCTTCTAATAGAACGAATGAAGGACTACAAAAAAAAAAAAAAAAAAGCACAATTAGTACTGATTATAAATTATTGGTTCTTGTAATTATTTTTCCATTTACGTACGTATCATATTCCTATTTCGACTGCAAATAGCCTTGACAATAAATTTTGACTAATTACTCAAAACTTACTCGTCGAATTGCCTTCTTCAAATTAATAATTTTTCTCCCTTTTTTTAAAGCCGGCCATAAATAAAATAGTTTATTCAGCTTGTCAACGTAAATAGATAGCATAGTTTTTTTTTTTTCAACAATAAAAGCATAGTTGGAAATAAATGGTCTTTTCATAATAAAAATTCTTTAAAAAAGTCTAATAATATTGATGGATGAATCTGTAAATGGCTTATATAAAATTAACCTTTGATTGATGCTCCACAGATGAAAGAAATGTTAATAGTAATTAAAAAAGACTTGATCAAAAGTCAATGGATAGGGGGGAAATTTATTATACAAAATAAACTGTCAAAATGAAGCATTTATAGTTGAATTAAAATATTAAAAAAAAATTTAAAAAGAATTGTTGGAATTGTTAAATAGTCTAACGGTGAGCGAGATTGGTATATTTAAAGAAAGAGAGAGTATGGCTCAAGATATAAAAGTAAAGGAAAAAAGCAAAAATTATTTTAAAATGTAGGGGACCAAAAAAATTATTAGACAATATATAAAGGACCAAATGTGGAATTTACTCTATGTTTAATTGGTATATTTCGCAGAATGCTTCCCGTCTGGTTTCGTTGATTTCCTTGCTGTTTTTGCTTTAATTTACTGTTTATTTTGTTTCTTATTTTTCGTCCTTGGTGGATTTAAAAGTCATGATAGTGTCTTGTGTCTTTTTTAATTTCATGTCCACAATGATAATTGAAGCAGAACAACCATAACAGCTACACTCACAAACTGAAAAGGGGATACAAATATAGTTTCCCTCTTTATGTGAGGATGGCACATGTCCTACGGGACAAATTTTATCTTTTCTAGTCGGTTCAGCATTTACGTGAAATAACTCGTCTAACGTCTAAATTTAATAAACCACCCACAACCTAGTGGAAGTTGTTTATGCCGTTATTGAGAAACTCATGGACTCTTATAACTACTAATCATGGATAACTAATAGTCCATCTATGCCAAAATAAATGTCACATAAGCATTTCCCACACATAAATATAGAAATTTGTAAAACAGTACATAAAGTAACATTTACACAATCAATAAATTTGTAACGACTGTGGACTACATTTGAAACAAGAGTAAGATTGTTGACTATTATTGTATTTTTTTTGTCTTCCCATTTTTCAATAACGAACTACAAACAAACTCGCACGCACTCAATTCAGGCGGCGGACCAAAGCCGAATCTTGGTCAAAAAACAGCTGCAAGGCTATTCAGTTTCTCTCCGTAAATCTCTATGATTACAGTGATCCCCAATGCCTCAATTTATAGGCTAAAATATCCCTAAATCCTACTATTAATCTGATTCAGAATTATTTCCTAAAACAATTAGGTTTCCCAAACAAACACTAAAATAAATAGAAAACCGACAATTAACAAATCTTACTACAATTATAATTACTTAATAAATACAAGTTTGGTTTAAATTATTATTTTGCAACATATAATATAACACGCGCGGTTGGACATTGTTGTGCAAGGCAGATCCAACCAAACCATACTCTCCGAATACAACTAAAATGCCGGGATGTACACACAAATGCGGCATGCGAGCCCATGCCTTCTTATGGGCTGTTCTTACTTCTTACCCAAAAAATAATAATAAATTATCATGTTCTTTTCATATGAAATATTACTATAAATACAATTCACAAGAAATTAACATTAATTGGATATATATATATATATCTAATTTTAAATTTTTAAAAATTTTGAAATTTATAATGTAAATTCACGTTAACAATATTTAACTTAAATTTAGAATTGATAATTATCTAATTTCAGTTTATAAATTTCTAATTCCATTTCTAAAGTTTTAAATGTAAATTAATATTTGATCTTTATTGCCTAAAATCAAAATTCGATGTTTTTAAATTTCAATTTATAACGTATCCAATTTTTAAAGGCTTATTTAGGCTTTGAAAAAACAAATTCAACCCGAATACCAAACTATTTTAATCAAAATCCAAATCATTTTAATTTTGCTGATTTGGTTTGAGCTCCATTCAACCCAAATAATGACAAATAAATCAATAAAATCATACAACAATATGTCATTAAATTCACATATAAAACATATTTATCCAAAACTTAGGGAAAATATATATTTTAGCTCTTAATGTTTTATCTAAGGGCCAAATAAGCCCCTAATATTTATTTTGGGTCCAAATAAGCCATCAACATTATAAAATATGACTAATTTAGCCCCTTTACGTGAAGGAGCACTTTAACGGAAAGGGGCTAATTTGGCCAAATTTTGTAAACATTAAAGGTTTATTTGGACACAACTAATAGCTTTATGTGCTTATAAGGTAAAACTTTAGGGGCCAGTGAAAATGAACCTTTGCCCCCAAAAACTTACCAGCACAACATATTAACGTTTTAACCATTAACAATTATATCAAAAGATGTTCAACAACAAATTACATAGTTCATAAATTTCATACTACAAAAAGGGGAGGGGGGGGGGGGGGGGGGGGGGGGGGGGAGGGAATGATAGTACTCCATCCATTCTATTAGAAGAGTCCAAGTTCCAAAATATTTTTTTTCATTACAAGAGTAATTCTGCACCTAAGTGTGATAGTTAGTTACTGTAACAGATTTAGAATCAATGGAAAAAATGCAAAAGTGGTCAACAATCTTTACCTCTGTTGCAAATGTAGTCCACAATCTTTAGTAAGTAGCAAATATAGTCCACAATGTATCCATTTTGTTGCAATTTTAGTCCAAAAACGGAAATTTGACATTGACTAACGGTCAACGGGTTTGACCGTCAGTCAAACCCGGGTTTGACCATCCTAAAACCACCCCACCCCTTCCTTCCAAAACCATTTCTCTCATCCTCTCATCTTCTTCTTCTTCGTTTTTTGATCAATAAGTCCCACAATTTTTTTTGATGTTCTTTTCCATGTCTTCACACCATTTATAAACCCTTTCCAGTCCCATCTCGTCTGTGTTCTTTTTTTGGTGCATTGCGTGCATCCTCTTCTTGATTGTATTGGATTATGAGCATCTGTACTTGATGGGTTTATTCGGAAAAAATGCAAAAGTGGAAATTTCCATTCTTCTTTCTCTGTTGAAAACTGGAAATCTCCCATCCAAAGCCAAAGCCTTTGATGTTCAAGATCTCAGAGAAAATCCACCATTTTGACCCAATTTGCAGCCATTGATTCACAAAACAGCAAAGGTTGGCGTCGGTGAGCCCAGAAAAAACCCCAGCAGCACCCTTGAACCTTTTGTGATTTCATCCATTCAGTATTTGACCCAACAGCTCCAAACAACATAAACCATAGCAACAATTCCGTCCAAATTTCAGCAAAATTTGCCCAGAAATTCAGTTCATCCAGAAAATTGAGTGCCAAGCACAAAATTTTCCAAAAACAGACCACAAAATTTCAGAATTCAGCAAGCAACCAAAATCCAGAACAGAATTCCAGCAACATCAAGAGCAATCAGCAAATAACCATCCCTAAACCAGCCCAAGATGACCGAAAGTAGCTCCAGCAGTCAAACCGCAAACAAACTTAAATTTTTAGCTCTTAAATTCCAAAAGAAAATTAAGCGCATAAAAATTTAGCCTCTCCAATTAATTCCATTCAGCACATCCATTCCAAATTTCACAAGAACAGCACACAAAATTTCAGCACATACATTTCCAAAGAAAATTCAGCACCAAAATTCAGTCTACCAATTCATGCCAGTCAGCAACAAAATTTCTAAGACCCGAAATGTTAAATTCAGTACCTTAGGTCATCCAAGAAATTTCAACAGCAACCGCGGTTCAAAGTTGTTTCAAAGCTTCCAGCTAATTGCCATTTTATGTGAGCTACCGAAAGCAAATTCCAGAAAATGCATTAAGTCTCCGGGTTGACACAGTGAGTTCTGAGTTAACTCGGTGAGTGAACTCGCTGAAGACCCACCAATTCCCTTCCCAACGGTGAAGACCCACCAACGGGCAGAGATCCCTTCCCGGAGCTTCTATCAACGGTCAAAGTGAAACCCATAATTTTCCCGGAGCTTCTATCAACGGGCAAAGTGGTCTTCAAAGTGAAACCCACAATTTTCCTCCCAAAAATTAATTTTCAGATCGGAAATCAGTGCAAAAACTTCACCTTTATCTTTTCTTATTCCGAAGAAACCTTCCCGGAGCTTCTTTTCACGGGCAAAGTGAAACCCACGAATTTTCCTTTCAAAAATTGCTTCCAGCTCGGACCACCAAGGGAGGTTCTCAGATTCAGAGATTCGAGAAATGGTTTTGGAAAGAAGGGGTGAGGTGGTTTTAGGATGGTCAAACACGGGTTTGACTGACGGTCAAACCCGTTGATCGTTAGTCAAGGTCAAATTTCCGTTTTTGGACTAAAATTGCAACAAAATGGATACATTGTGGACTACATTTGCTACTTACTAAAGATTGTGGACTACATTTGCAACAGAGGTAAAGATTGTGGACCACTTTTGCATTTTTTCCTAGAATCAATTATTGGAGTTAGTTACGGGGTATAAGTAGATGGGATATGTCATTTGGGGATTTAGCGATTTGCATGTTGAAAAACTCTCTCTTCCTTTCTCAATCTAATAACCCCAATTTCCTCATTCTATCTCAATTCTTTCCTAACCCTTCTATTTCTCTTCTAAAATTCTTCAGGATTCTTCTTAATCATGACATTTGGTATCAGAGATCGATTCTCTCACCAGTGGGAATGATGGCAGAACACACGCGCTCGCAAGCATGGGAAGAACCCATAAAGAATCTCGAAGAACAGGTGAGAGTGATGTCGATCGAGTGGAGACAAAATCAAGAATAACAAGTTGCGAAAATGGAGAAATTGGAGCAATTAATGCTCCGTATTGACGCGAGGATGGAATCAATCGCAACAGAATGTGAGGTCAGGACGGAGGCAATGTTGGCCGGAGCAAGTAAGAATGGGAACCGGGAAACTCCTCAAGGGAGGGAGGCGAACGGAAATGTCAATCGGGCGGGGCTGCTACCTACTCCGAGTAGTACGTCTAAACAAACCGATAGGGAGGAAGTCAAGATCCTCTCTAAGGAACAAGCATTCCGAAACTAGCACCCGAAGAATCCAAATATCTAACTCTCAAAGTTCAACAGAGAACGACCGAGAGATTGGTTGAGAAAGCTCCAACAAATTTTTCAGGTTGTATAGAATTGATGAAGAAGAGCGTATGGAGATGATAGAAATGTATTTCGAAGGCCGAATAGACATTTGGTTTAACAGTTTGAAATTGATGAGAGGCGATGACATTTCATGGAAAGAGTTTTCTGATGCTATGATGCGAAGATTTAGGGATCCGAAAGGGAAAGACGAAATCGAGGAGTTTAATAAATTGGCACAAACAGGAAGTGTATTGGATTATCAAGAAACCTTTGAAGATCTTCGGGCAGCGGTATTCTGTAAAAATCCTAAACTCACAGAAGAGTATTTTGTATCCAATTTTTTTTCGGGACTGAAAGAGGAACTTAAGCCGACTGTGCGCATGATGAAGCCACAAAATCTCTTGGAGGCTTTTGAAGTAGCTCGGCACCAAGAAGACGCAATTGAATCAGTTAGAAGAACTAGTAGTAAGAATTTGTCAAAATCGGGATAGTGGCAGAAACAGGAAAATTTTACAAAACAGGCTAATGTGGAACGTGAGGAACCGAAAGGAATTCTGGAACGGAGAGAGAATTTTTAGAAAATATCACCACAAGAGATCCAATATCAACGGAATAACAATATCTGCTATAAATGTGGTGAGAAATTCAGCCCAGGGCATTTCTGTAAGATGAAGAATCAGGCTTTTATGTTGTTAGAGGAGGATGAGGATTCTCAGATAATAAAGGAGGAACAAGTCGAAGGAGAACCTGAATTCTTAGATGCTGAGGAGGAACAATTATGTTCACTGGAAGAGGAAAAGGCCAGGAAAACAATCATCCTGCAAGGGTTGCTTCAGGATAAAAGGGTCAAAATTTTGGTGGATACAAGTAGTTCTCGAAGTTTCATTGATCATCAGTTAGTACAATTGCTGAACATTCCTATTACAATAGCTCCTCCCTTAAAGATTATTGTTGCTGATGGCAGAACTCTAAGTAGTGCTGATGTTTGTCCTAGAGTAAAATGGAAAATGCAGGACTATAATTTCACTTTTGGTATGCGTGTGATGAAGCTGGGAAATTGGGATATCATTCTGGGCGTTGATTGGATGAGTCGTTATAATCCCATAGTGTTCAATTTCCAAAAATCCAGTATACAGATTGATAATCAAGGGAAGGCAATCTTGTTGCAAGGAGGGGCAAAGCAAGCCACCATGAAATTGATTAGAGGCAAGGCGTTGAAATGCTATGATGAAGCCAGACAACAAGCTTGGTACAAAGATCGACAGGGAATTAATGCTTGCTCTGTAGATGAGCTAAATCATATTCCTGAATCTCTCACTCAGTTGATTGATCATTATTCTAAAGTTTTTAATACACCTACACAGTTGCCTCCCCACAGAGATTTGGATCATGCCATAGTGTTGAAACCTTAAGCCCAGCCGTTTAAACTCAAACCATATCGATATCCTCATGCCCATAAAATGGAAATTGAGAAACAAGTAGATGAAATGATTAGTTCTGGAGTTGTGCAAACAAGTCATAGCCCTTTTGCTTCCCCTGTGTTACTAGTTAAGAAAAAGGATGACTCGTAGCATATGTGTATAGATTATAGACAGCTTAATGAGATGGCAGTCAAGGATAAGTTCCCAATACCAAATATTGATGAATTGCTCAATGAACTATTTGGGGCCAAAGTATTCACTAAACTGGACCTGTGTTCCGGGTACCACCAAATAAGGGTGTTGCCCCAAGATATTCCTAAAACAGCTTTTAGAACGCATAACGGGCACTTCGAGTTTGTGGTAATGCCTTTCGGCCTTACTAATGGCCCCTCTACTTTCTAAGCATTGATGAATAGAATTTTTCAGCCATATTTGCGCAAGTTTATGCTGGTGTTTTTTGATGATATCTTGGTGTATAGTCCAGACCTGAAAATTCATTTGCAGCATGTAGAAACAGTTTTGAAACTCTTATCTGCACATCAGTTATATGCAAAGAAGTCCAAATGTACATTTGCGCAGCCTTCCGTTGAGTATTTGGGGCACATCATTTATGGCCAAGGGGTGAAAATGGAAGCTAAGGTAGAAGACTAGAAGCTGTAAAGGATTGGCCAAATCCGCGCGATATTAAGGCTTTAAGGGGATTCCTAGGCCTTGCGGGTTATTATAGATGCTTTGTTAAAGGCTACGGTGTTATGTGCAAGCCTCTTACACAGCTGCTCAAAGAAGACTCATTTCAGTGGACGGAGGAAGCTCAAACAGCCATGAACCAACTTAAGGAAGCTTTAACCACTGCACCAGTACTTCGTCTGCCTGACTTCTCAAAGAGTTTTATCATCGAAACTGATGCTTCAAATGGGGGAATGGGAGCAGTACTAATGCAGGAAGGGCGACCTTTAGGTTTCTTGAGTAGAGCTTTTAACTCCAGAAATTTGGGACTGTCAGTGTACGAGAAGGAACTACTAGCACTGGTATTGGCTGTAGATAAATGGCGCCATTACCTCATCGGCTATTTTATAATTCACACGGATCATCAGGCCCTGAAATTCTTGCTGGAATAGTAATTGCACCATCCGTTGGAATATAAGTGGTTAGCCAAGCTGTTAGGATTGGATTATGAAATCCAATTCAAAAAGGGGGTTGACAATGTTGTTGCAGATGCATTGTCAAGGAGGCTGGAGCAGGAAACAGTCTCAGGGGGCACAGATCAGCTTCAAGCCATTTCAGAAGTACAACCAAAGTGGGTACAACAAGTTCAAAACAGCTATGAAGGTGATGGTTACTTCTAAGACATTATTGTTCAATTATGTCTAGATCCGGCTGCTCAACCAGACTTCCAATACGAACATGGACTTCTGAAAAAAGCTGGGAAAATTTGTGTAGGTACAGGGCAAGGCATTAGGTTACAACTTATGCAAACAATGCATGCATCTCCTCTCAGTGGTCATTCGGGGCAAACGGCTTGCATCCAAAGACTCAAAGGGCTTTTCTTTTGGCCTCATATGAAAGAAGACATCATCCAGTTGATACAACAATGCCAAATATGTCAACGTAGCAAAGTTGAACACGTATCCTCACCTGGATTGTTGCAACCACTACCGATTCCTGCTAGAGCATGGAAACATCTTTCGATGGACTTTATCGAGCAACTACCAAATTCTGAAGGGCATACTATTATTTTTGTGGTTGTTTATAGATTGATTAAATACAGTCATTTCGTAGCTTGCAAACACCCCTTTACTGCTGCAGATATTGCTGAATTATTTTTGGATCATATTGTTAAACTACATGGCTTACCTGAAGCCATTGTGAGTGACATTGATAGGATATTTTTGAGTCACTTTTGGAAAGAACTCTTCAAGACTCTCGGTGTGGAGCTGCACTATAGTAGTGCCTACCATCCTCAAAGTGATGGTCAAACAGAAAGGGTTAACCAGTGCTTGGAGGTTTATCTACGCTGTTTTACTTCAGAAAAACCAGCTTTATGGAAGAAATGGTTATCTTTGGCTGAATCTTGGTATAACTCCACCTCCCATTCTAGTATTGGGATGTCCCCTTATGAAGCTCTCTATGGTAAGAAGCCTGTACCTATGTTTTTGGGAAGTTATGAAAGCAGTGTTTTGCCGGCAGTGGAAGATATGGTTCAGCAACGCACACGGGTTTCACAATTGCCACGAGAAAATTTGGAGAAAGCTCGCAGTAGAGTAGAATGAAGTTCTTTGCTGATCAACACAGGACTGAACGAGAGTTTGCTGTGGGAGATTGGGTTTTCCTCAAGCTGCAACCCTATAGGCAGCAAACCATTGCCATTCGTGCTTGTCTGAAACTTGCCAGCAAGTTTTATGGTCCTTTTAAAATACTAGAAAAGATTGGCTCAGTTGCTTATAAACTACAGCTTCCCTCACATGCCAAAATCCATCCAATATTCCATGTTTCGAAGCTCAAGAAACATTTTGGCCTTGAGCCCTTAATTCCAGCTGAACTACCGGCTTTTAATGAAGAGGAGGTGTGCCGTTTGGAGCTAGAAGCCATTATTCAACGGAGGAGTGTGGTGCGCCACAATCAATCTGTTATCCAATGGTTGATCAAATGGAGGAATCTAGACTCTACTAAAGCTTCATGGGAAGATGCAGGATTCATTACCAATCAATTTCCCCAATTCCAGTCTTAAGGACAAGACTGATTTCTAGAGGGGGTTATTTGTCATGAACAAAGGGGCTTAGATGTAATTATGCACCTAAGTGTGATAGTTAGTTACTGTAGCAGATTTAGAAGCAATTATTGGAGTTAGTTACAGGGTATAAGTAGATGGAATATGTCATTTGGGGATTTAGCGATTGCATGTTGAAAAACTCTCTCTTCCTTTCTCAATCTAATAACCCCAATTTCCTCATTCTATCTCAATTCTTTCCTAACCTTCTATTTCTCTTCTAAAATTCTTCAGGATTCTTCTTAATCCTGACAAAAAAACAAATTCAACCCGAATACCAAACTATTTAATCAAAATCTAATTGGTTTGGGCTCCATTCAACCCTAAATAATGACAAATAAATCAATAAAATCATACAACAATATGTCATTAAATTCACATATAAAACATATTTATCCAAAAATTAGGGAAATATATATTTTAGCTCTTAATGTTTTATCTAAGGGCCAAATAAGCCCCTAATATTTTTTTGGGTCCAAATAAGCCATCAACATTATAAAATATGACTAATTTAGCCCCTTTACGTGAAGGAGCACTTTAACGGAAAGGGGCTAATTTGGCCAAATTTTGTAAACATTAAAGGTGTATTTGGACACAACTAATAGCTTTATGTGCTTATAAGGTAAAACTTTAGGGGCCAGTTAAAATGAACCTTTGCCCCCGAAAACTTACCAGCACAACATATTAACATCTTAACCATTAACAATTATATCAAAAGATGTTCAACAACAAATTACATAGTTCAAAATTTCATACTACATTTCATACTACAAAAAGGGGGGGGGGGGGGGGGGGGGGGGGGGGTGGAGGAATGATAAACTAAAATAGGTACTCCCATCCATTCCATTAGAAGAGTCAGTTCCAAAATATTTTTTTCATTACAAAAGTTAAGTTTGCATTTATATATTTCTATACCCTTACCAATAAAATCATGGTTGTTCACAATTAATTCATCATTGGAAAATAAGGATATTAGTGAAACAATTAATGTCAAATTATTTATTTTAGTTGTTGTAACTTAGACCCATAAAATATTATAAATCTTCCAAGCTTGACTCTTGTAGTGAAATAGAGAA